>LUCH01004191.1:41445-53227 GCA_013368495.1 Paragonimus heterotremus | reverse complement strand
CCAACCTGTTGTTTGCACCATTTGGTTACTTTATGAGTGAACTTGTTGTGTGAGGACGTTTTGAGCATGTATATGTTGATCGATTGATGAAGTGCGGTTATACTGTGGCGGTTTAGTCTAATTCAGCGTTATTTGTGTGGCGATGATTTATTTAGTTATATCGAACGAATTGTCACTACTGTTGTTTTGCGACAAAAATCGCGTTTGTATACACGTAGAATAAAACCTTATTTACAAGCAGTGTAACTACACTGACGGTTACGTCATTTATTCGGAAATTAGTTACAGTTAGTTACAGTGAGATATCTTTTCGTGTATTCAAATTGCTAACAGTCAGAACCACAGTATGACGTTGCATCAAGTAAGATTACTATTCAGCCTTTTGAACGACACTTTTATAGACTCATATTTGCTCTTTCTAGTGGATACACACACAAACTCATCTAAGAACATCCTACGCGTCGGTGGCGCCGCTGTGAAAATGTATTACTAGAAATAGATGTCGATATGTCCAGGTTTTTGCTAGTCCCTTCCATGGTGTTTGGTCGTTTCCTTTAAGTAACCTCTCTATCAATTTATTTAGTTATTTTCTAGTACGAATATTCAGTACGGTTTATGTCAACGGAACAACACTGGATAGACCTTTAGCCAAATACGGAGTGAAGGTCACCACATAAAGGCATCACTAGAACCGCCTTCGTTTGAACACGTTGGAAAATGAAAGGATTCAATCAACACGGAAACTGTTTTCAACAAGTGTGTCACTAACTAAGATGGACAATTGAACGTACCGATTTTTGTCAGCTTCAGGTAATTCGATCCAGAGACACTGAAAGGCACGGTTCCAACGTCAAAGCCGAGAGGGATTTTCGTAAGTCTTTAAAATGTTAGCATTTACAGAATTGCTTGTCGACTGCTAGAAACCACTACTGGCGTGGACGGATATAACAAAATCCGCCTTTTGTAAACGGATACCATGATACCTACCTTAGTAAGTGGTTTGTTGTCAATAAACTCTCAGTCATTTTCAGATATCTTTTAGTTCTTATTCAGGGGATCAGATAGATGTGCCCACGTGTGGCATGACATCTTGCTTTTCTCAGACGCACTGCCATGAAGTGTTCGTCCGTTAGCCTCAAGTGGTTGGGTTGGCGGGGAAGATACGTATTAATCGTGCATATTTCGTAGTCAGTCGTTCAGAACCGTTGAACGTCGTTCCGTTATCTACCATTCCACTAACCGTTATTCTGTTGTCTGTTTACGCACTCGTAGGCCGTATACCTCGAGATACAACACATGCTTTTCCCCGTGCAGTGACCTCGCTCGAGTAACGAGGAATCGAAGTACTCAGCCCCGAAGTTTGATGGATACGGACGGTACGAGAATAGGGGGACTTCCGTCTGATGAATCGTGGTTTATCTATCTGATGGATAATACAAAAGTGAACGTGATTGTGAAAAATATGTTCAAAACTTTGTGCCCGCCAGTTTGTCTTCCAATATGATATTTAATTACCAAGCAACGGATTTGATGCTGTGGTAGGACTTGAAGTGTATCCGTGCGGTCATTCATCTTGTAACAGAACAGTACTAGCAAATTTACAGCTAAACGCCGACTTGGTATTATGACAGGGCGCATATTTTCTAAAGTCCGAGTGGAATGTTCAGTTGACACCCAACTCGCAACCAGCCGTCATGATCTAATCTGTTGAGTGGTCTCGGTGGGTTATACTTAATCGTCAAGGAGCAACCGTCAGAATGGTTTATATGACGTAGATCCAGACGTAAGCCTTATTACATGCATTTTAGATTCTTTAGATGGTTTCACTGGAAACTGCCTCCAGTCATCGTGTTTTC
Source organism: Paragonimus heterotremus (assembly GCA_013368495.1). Classification (NCBI taxonomy): domain Eukaryota; kingdom Metazoa; phylum Platyhelminthes; class Trematoda; order Plagiorchiida; family Troglotrematidae; genus Paragonimus; species Paragonimus heterotremus. The sequence goes on along the minus strand of LUCH01004191.1, from coordinate 51,371 downwards.
ATCTCTTTTGAAATAGGCTCAGCTTACCTAAGCAGTAGGTCGATCTGTCCAAGTAACCTTCTCGACAGTGAGTTTCATGAACCGACCGATGAAGCGTATTTGAACCAAACGGAATTTCTGCGAATGATGGTTATCTGTACTTGTTGTTCTCGTCTTAGCTCTTTCATATTGTGGGAAGGGCTTTGGGGTGACGACACTCACTCTCGTAGGAGCAAGTAACTTATTAATGCCTCCCGCATGCTCCTATGTCTTACATTTTTTGTTAGTTCTAGTAACATTCAGCGCACATACCCAGGTATGGTATAAAGGTATCCAGGGTATCCAAACCATTGATTTAAAAACCAACGGGTCTTTGGTACGTCACATTCGGCTAAGACTGATACAGTTGCTCCTTGAATTACTACCAAAGGAACACCATGCAGATGCGGTCACTTCCGAAGTCATTTGCATGAGGGCATAAACTGACGTACATTAGGTAGTGACCAAACTTGACTAATCCTAAGACTGGTGATTTCAGGTCTTCTATAACAACTGATACAAAGTCTACCTTCAATTTAGTATAGTCGGTCAGTGTTTTCAAGGCGATCTCACCGGGTTGGCCCTTGATATCAAGTTTTTCAAGTAGTGTCTTTTTGACTAGTGCAGCTTTTGATTTACTATCCAGGAAGACAAACTGTTCCTATGCCTAGGAGACCTTTGACTTTGACAAGCACCACTCCACGTGACACCATGAGCTTACGTGAAGGGATTACTGTCCAGGGTACATTCACGTGATTCAGCGCTTCAGTTTTCAGAAGTAATAGTGGGTGATGTCATTGGGAACAGCGTTTTCGACAACACGCATTCTGTTCTGCATTCTTTCAGAAAGTGGTTAGGTTTCAAAGAGATAAAATTGGGTGTAAGCTTCTTGGCAGCCTCATAGTTATTGGCATCTTCCAATGCGTTTAATTCAAGACATCATTCACTATGTTGAACTGCTTCAAAAACAAGATACAGTCATTTATACATCTTCACTAGGTTTCAAGAAGGGTGGCCAGGCACGTTAAAGTTTACAGCGCAAATGTTTCCTTAGCTTCAGGCTGGATGGTGGAAAACTAAGTGTTTTTTTAAGGATAGTTGCTTAAGGATACAGGAACAATATAAAGCAGCCTTGTGTCAGCATCCTGAGTCTTCTTATCTGTACTCTGTCCTCGCCTATGTCACAAAATTGTAGTGGCTACCTCAGACCACTTATATTGTGAGACACATTTTCAACTTCTCGATTACATTCGTCACAGCCTTCGTGTCATCGTGTCTGCCAGTGTATTCATCTTGTCAGCTTACTGATGTAACGGCATACAATCAAATGCGGTTGGTCAAGGCGACGTTGAAGAGTGCTAATGACCCCGTTCTTACCCAGCTCCGTTTCTACTAATACACAATCGTTTATGGTATCCAGTGACTTTCCATCACAATACTGGATGAGATAAGAAGGTTCACTAGAATAGTAATCACTGTAGTGATTTACGCCCAAGCCAAACTTCGAATAAGCATCCAGCACCCCCATAGGATTACAAATGAACCTGGTTAACTCTTTGGGGAGATTCACACAATTACTATGGATGTACCCAGGTTCACCGACCGATCCTGTTTCCCTTCGGTGTTCAGCATGTGTCCTCAGGACAGAATCAACCAATTCAATGTTGGAAACCTGGTCTGTAAGGGATTTCACAAACGTACAGCCAACGACCAAGTAAAGTCTGTGAGCAAAACTCAGGGTTTAAAATTCGGCGTTTTACAAAGCAGTAGTACAGCTACCTAACTTGGGAAATCTAGAAACACATCAATCGGACTTCATCACGTCAATAAGAAGAACGTTATGGAAAATGAAATTAATACTGCGTATGTTCATCCCCCCAGAGACAAGGAGAAGTCGTGATGGACAGTATGTTGACATACGTTTAAGTGATCGAGGGTTCGAGTCCCTCAGTTCGTATTTTGTTACTATGTGGAACCTCAAGTCAAAAATTAAGATCAGCTCATTTAAACGCATAACACACAGCAAGGTAAGTAGCAGCAATGTTTATTTCCAGGATTATCAGGAAAGTGGTAAATTTGTGTAACGCTTAAAAGCAGCATGAACCACTGGATTACTTTCCGACACAGTGAATCATGGCTTTCAGTAAAACCTCGTGTTCGCAGAAAAACCGTAAACTTCCAAATCCATAACAGTGACCGACGCCCAGTGCTTTTTAATGGTGAGCAGTTCCCTGGTGTAGCTTCAAGCTGTCACACACTGAATAGTTTCACTTTTATGAGGGTACGCCAAGTTGGACAGGCAGAACGGATAAGGTAGACATTACTCGGTTGGGTGTAGACACGCCCATATACTTACCTGGTCCGTCAAACCGCGTGTGGAACTCACTGTAGTCAATAGTTGAACTTCCAGCTCTACCTGATCATTGACCAAGTGTACTGGCCATGTTTAGTTTGGAGTGAGTAATGAAACACTACACTTACTGGCTGAAATGCGCTGGAAATATGTCACGATACGTTGTTCCATACTACATCTCAATTGTGGGCCGATTCTCAGCAGAGGATTTTGGAACTCAACAACTCCTGATTCACTAAGTACCAGTGTTGGGACGTACTTTGTGAAACAGAACAAGTGAGATAAACACTTCAGCTGATAGCAACCTGTGGATCGTCATTTTTCTTCACTCATCAAAAATCTGACGCTGAGGCCAGAACGGAGCAAGTAACGAAAAGATATGTCTCTCTAACGCTATCTCGATAGCCTTTTCTGTTGCTTTTCTCATGATCACTACAATGTGCTACATTGTTTACACACAGTTGGTAAGACTGGTCTAGCCCATTTTACCACATTGATCTTGGATCATAAAAACCTCGTGGTTTTGTGCAGGTTGAGGAAAGCTATCTGTTTGAGTTCCTGCCCCTGTGTTGTTCGGGGGATAAAATATGTTGGACAGTTTCCAGAATCTCCGGGGAAAAGTGAATGGATTTTTAAGAAAAGGAAATGTAGAAACAATTGATGTGCAAAAATACTAAGATGGAATCCTGAAACACGCCGAAACAACTTTACGAAAAGGCATGTGTGCATAATAGCCTTCCAATGCAGGTATCAGAAATGCTCAAAGACATGTTACGTGGAGTGATTATGTGCTGCTCATATCAGGTATCAAACCTTTCCTCCAATGCACCAGTGACTACATATTCGAACTTGGGATTCTAGTTTAAGCGGGTACCCATGAAAAGTAGGTGTTGCTTTTTTAGTGAGTAGACCGTTTACTTGAAACTTTCGTTTTAATAATAGCCTATTTGGAGTTTGTATCTGGTCACTAGACTGTGGTCTGCCAATGAATGGCTTAGCTTGTGTCCAGTTTTGAGCCTAAGAATTATCCGTTTTCTTTTGTTCTTCAGCTGTCTGGGGATATACTTAACGTCGCCGGCTTATGTGGATGGATATTTTATTGAGCCGCTCAACTCTGCTAGCTTGCATTTGAACGCGTTCACTTCGTGCTTGGAAGTCTTGAGTACGGCCGATGATTGTGCAGTTTGGTTTCCAAGAACTGGAGGAGACAACCTTGACAACTGCAGTAAGGGTTTCATAAAAGAGGGCTACGTAAATTTTCTCTCATTGCCAGCTTGTCACTTGAACTAACTCGGCTTTGGGCGTACATTAAGTAAGCAGACGTAAATCGTCTATCAGCACAAATTCCGTAGGTCTATTGTGCTTACAGAGCCGGCCAGTTTGGCATCGCTAAGTTAATGTCAAAAACAATGTTGACGTCAGATTTTGTCTACGGATTATTAGTTAGGAGAAGTGAAGTCATTTTGAAGGTAATCTAGCTATTTCGATTCCTCAAAATCTAGCCAGATTTATTCAGCGGAGAATAATATTGGTTGCGCAACAGTCTCTACCAACTTATCAATAATTGAAGTGGTCCCAGAGAACCATTTTGTTAGTCCCTCATCTACCTTTACAGTAAACGATTTCTTGAATGGATAACTCCTTTACAACCTATGTGAAGATTCGTCGAGGTCACAATCGGTGAGGTTCTGTTGCTCGAGAGAGTGATCAGTTTAACTAGACGATTTATAAAACTCGAAGTAAGTTATCTCATTCTGTGCTCTTCCCTCACTAGCAACCAAAACGCGATTAATACTTAAGGAAGCCATTCTGTGCTCTGATAACTAACCAATAGTCTGTTATTTTAGTATGGCGAGAAGTAGCGCTTATACTGTCAAACGCTTTAGAGTCCTGTGCTTATAAAGTTCATAGAACATGACACACACAGTCGCGCCTGCAAACCCTCTTCAGGAAAGTTATGTAACTACGGTAGGTATTTGAACATACTTCGAGCACTACTCATAGTTGGCCGTAACTTACACATACAGACTAACGTTTCTTCTAACAATAGACGCTGGGCACGTCCTGAAAACCAGAACATAGGGGAGTTGTTTAATGTATTTGCAACCGATTTAGTTAAATTCAGTACATACACATTTGATTACTGAGTGCATTATGGGTCATGCATCAATAAACTAAACGACAACACGTGAGATGTCGATTGATCTGTCAAATGAACTGTGCCATATATTCTGAGGTGCGTTGGCCTTTTTTGTCTTCTGCTATTAACCTGATAAACCCTGTCAAACTAACCATCATAATGGAGCACATGGACCGGTTTCTAATATGATAAGCTGTACATCGCTAATCTAAAACTGAATGAAATCTACTAACAATAAGACTTCCTTGCTTTCGGTTACGTGCAAATTATTAACACAGTTTTGGAAATTTGCTTATCCAGGAACTGCGAATAATAATAATAATAATAATAATAATAATAATAATAATAATAATAATCTGAGTTTATGACAAAATTCATGTGGCCGTTTTGTGAAAGGTTAACCTTTCTAAGGTTCATCAACACTGCTACCTGATTACAAGTTGCAAGATTGTGAATAAGAGAAGCCAGATGAATGCGATTCGATGATTCGGTAGCAAAAAGGATGCCCAACTGGGATCCACAAAACACAACAAACAGTACAACGTCCATCTAACAAAGGCTGATTGACAACGATAATTCGATGTTGAATGGATTAGTTCTACCAGAATGATTATGATCATAAAGCTATCTGAAGGCTGGGCTTGGTGTCTAGAATGCAGGATCTGGATCACGCGCATGTATCTGCTCACTGACAACAGTATCATCAGACGTACTGTGGTTACGTGTTCAAAAGTTAACAGTTTCGACTTCAGAAAAGGTAATACAATCAAACGACTCTTATTTCAACACTGTGATCGTGAGAATGGCCTTTTGTAATCAAACGATCTAAAAGACTCAACATGTTATTCACAGCAAATAAAACGATTTGAGCACAATTACTAAAGTTCAGCATCGCAACCCACTGTGTTGATAGTAGCTGCAAAAGCTGGTAATCCGAAATTAACCTGGCCTTGTTGTAACAACGCACTGATTCATACAATTCTATATGTTCTTCATATAATTAATGGTGTCTAAATGGTTAAGAACATTGGATCATTATATGCCGATTGTTGGTTCGTATCTTATTCTGCTAATCGTCACGGGTAAGTTCGACCAACGGTGATAACCGACGAGATGTACAAAATGTACTAAGTAAATTCTGAATACACAGCACAGCTCAAACATCATCATTTTTCGTTATGACTTATCCATGTTTCGGGACAGTCTCGGTTGCAGCGAACCAGACAAGCAAACCGGTTGTTATCGGTGTGATCCTTGGTTTAATCGATAGTCCTATTCGTGAAGAATTTTGAGTGAAGCACGGACAGATACCCATATATTATTTTATTAAAAATTCGCTTCGAAGTGTCTGTCATGAAGAATCGCTCTGTGTTACATCAGGAGAGATAAGAATACACCAGTCTGCAATTTGTCTTTCGACGAGTAAACAATAACTCAACTGGTCATTTTGAACTAAAGTTTGCTTTTCATTGCATATCAGTACACATAACTACGCCTTGGTTGAGCCGTATTTTAAGTTCGGCGACATCAGTTGAGTCAAATTAAACCGTTGCTGTATCTGTGAGCATATGACAGATTTTCAGTGACGTCTCATCAGCGACTCGGCCAGTAAGATAGCAGCCACCATTATTGCCTTAAAGTTACGAACCCTCGTTGCCTACGATCATGTGTTCAGTCAAGCAGAATTATCAGCACGGATTAAATAATCGATTGCAAGTTTGGTGATTATCCCAGGAAATACTCTGCGTACGATTTATAGTGTAGATTCTTCAGAGGTTGCATTAAGTTTGCTTGAATGCGACCATGTAAGCTATCTAATGGTGACAGGTACACAATGATCAGTACGCACAAGCGAAATTGGTTGGGCGTTCGAATATGATCATACGGTTATGCCTAGTGTGAGACAAGTGGCACGGTGGTCAGCAAGGTTACCTCACAGAAATACGGTCAGATTTCTTGTCTCGGCCAAGGTAAGGATAAGCACCACCGACGAGCTGTAAAAAGTGCGACTCTCGAGTCTAGTGCTTTTTTCGAGAAGGGTTGGCTGGAAAGTCTACCAGAATTCGGAGGGTGTGGTTAAGTACGACTGGTGGTCAACTTGAAGTAAGAATTATTTAACGTAAGATCGACTAAGGAGGAAACTTATTGCGAACGAAAGGTCGAGGATTTAGACAAGACACCACTGTATAAACAAGCGTTTACTAGAGTAGTGGATCTGACACCGGCATAGTTTATCATTTATTAAGATCAAGGTGCACAAAACGTCGGAGTATTTCCGATTACTATCATACTTTTCTGTCTGCCGGGCAGTGTGGATTGACTGACTTCCACTTCGTGTTATAAAAACCATTGGCGCTGTTGGATTAAGTGAAACATGCTGTTCGTTTTGATTAGTTGACCCATTATCACCCGCTCACCAAATATTTCGTTCTCTTGTAAAATAGTTTGGTGAATTCTGACTTATTCCTGCTCAGTTCAAAGGGATGCTGTTGGCCAGTAACTGCCATGTGCTCGTCTTGTCTCACTAATCCGTTCAACTGTACACATTAATACTTGTCCCGTTATTACGGTTTACTGAGTTTGTAGCTGGTTCCATTAATCGGCACAACTGGTATCGAAGTTTTAATGCCTCCCACAGTTCACCCCATCGCATGGATTGAAAATCGCAGCCTTGAAAATCTGTCCGGTCACTGGTTATTCGTTGACGTGCTCTTGTCGATCTCACAGCTTCCTGAGTCTCGTTCTTTTTTTAATGTTCAGTCATCTCGTTTGATGAAGTGTTCCATCTCACCTTAACTACAATAGAAAGTCTTTCAACCAGAATGAACCAACAGTTCAAGAGATCGGATTCTACATAGTACCAGTTGACAGTCATTACCGTCCTTTGGTTGTTTTCTCATTACATCTGGTGAGCTCGTCTGTCTATATGAATTAAGATGTTTTGAGGAATTTTACCGCAACCTACTCAGCATCCTTTTGAAAGTGATTAAGTTTGAACAATGATTCTCTAATATGGTACTTAATATCCCATGGGTTTTAGGAATGCATTTTATCAGAAAAACCTTTCGCTACAAGATGCTTCTTGTTCTGTAACCTTTGTTCTGTCGATTTCACCAGCAATATATTATTCTATATCAAGAATAAAGTGGCTGCTGAGAATGGTTACTGAGTTTGAGCTCATGTTGGCTGTCAGTTACACAGACTGATCAAATGGCTTACTAGGCTTCCCAGCTCTCGTAGTCTCACCAATCGGCTAAATGCCGACGATGAATCTTTTATTCTCACATATGTCACACAAACGGCAATTCCATTTTCGTTATAAAACTGGGAGTAAACGTAAGTAGTCTTCAGGTTGTGACAGTCAGATTCAACGACCACTGAATAGTAACAAGATTTCTTAATGTTCGATAAGCACGCACACTTTACCATAACCGTACAAACCATTCAAATATGACGTGACACCCAAAAACATGTTAGTTACTTAAAAAGTGTTGATTGCAAACAAAAATCGAGTATAATTGAGATAATACACGCTAACAAACGATTGCAAGGTTTACCTCCGTATAGCCACAAAAAAAAGGAATTAGGAGAATAAAATCAGTACTGGAGGAAATGGTCGATACTTGTTGTGGTTGATCGGAGTAAAACTCAATAGAAGGACCGCAAGTTATGGTCTAACGCTTTGGCTGCGATGAATTATATGGACCCTGTCATTTACACCCTAAATGTGCTGGAAATAGCAGCTGGTGATTTATGGAACGTTCGTCACTACTGCCTTGAAGGTGACCACGTTCTCTTATCCAGTTATTGTCTTGGATCAAGGGTGTTTCGCTCCCCAAGTCATTTGATTATACTAAACCTTCCAACAGAGTTTTACGGTAAAAATCCGTCACAGACCGGTTATCTCGTAGATCGCGTGCTGGCACGAGTCTCTTCTCATCTCCGTCTGATAGAAAGGAAACACTTTTGTAAAAGTTATTGCAAGATTAGATTCTAACGCAAACTCTTTCATTTACACTTACAACCATAAAAAGATAAGTGGGAAAACCTTTCTAGTTGCCTGTATAAATCCTCACGAACCCATATATCGAACAGACTATACGTTGGAAGAAAATGAATGAATGGTGCTCAGCTCTCATCCTTTAACATATGACAAGAGAAAAGAACAATTTTGGCAAACCGTGTATTTTTTTCTTACACCGTTTCGTGAATAATACTAATATTACGAAGATCAAACATGTCACGCTTCCAACTGCCGGGATTAAGGTCTTGATTCAACTAAGCACATGGTCAGTAATTTGACCATCACTTTACAAGTTTTAGTCTGTAGAATCGACTGCAAAATGTCTCCGCCCAGAAAAATTTTGAAGAGGTTTCATAAATAAATATGTACAACACTGAAAAATCCTGTTCATACCTGTTGTGTGCGGTAGGTTTCTATTTATTCGATTCCATAATTACTTATTCCATTTCACGAACCAGATTTTCTCGCAGTTCTAACACTTTTACACGTTCGCAAGGATAAAATGTTCTTTACTTCAGACTTGTAATGGCTGAAATGAACACTACATGTTCTCTGTATCTGACGTGGTAGTTGGTTGAAACAAGGAAACCATCAGTTGTAAAGCGCAACTGAACGAACAAAATAACTTAATAGTGGTGGTGACAACTGTGGACTATGGTCATCCAATCGGTGAAGTGTATCCAAAAACGCATTATTCAGATCGGCCAGTTGAAACCAATAAGGATAACTGAATGATAAGCGGTTTTCATCCGTAATGCAAAGGTTTCTGAGTTCGATTGCCTTTTGACTACGAAACTGTGTAACCAAGCTTGTTTCCCGCTGATTACGGTAACACAAGACGATATCACATTTTTGTCATTTCCGGGTACTTTATTTAATCTTAACAAGGTCAAATAAACTGTTCATTTATTAGTTGACTACTGATGAGTATAAAGAAACGAAGTGTCAGGCAAGCTTTTTATAGTTTTTTTTTATCATCAGGCTAATTACAGCGCGGATCCCTGTGGACTGGTTAACAGCGTGATCTTAAACAGAACTGTTGGGGTCATACGGATAATACCGCCAGAGTATGTACAGGGTTGAACTGATCTATCAAACCTGGATGTTATTTTAATACTATTTCCGGTGTGATATATTCCTTACCAGCTACGCATGGTCAGCGATGGTACGGCATGGCTGGTAAGTTTCTACAACATATCAGATCTGTTCGTGGTAGTTCAGTAATTCTGTGTTATTAATATAGTCCTTCCTTTGGCACATAGTAGTTAACTTTTAATACAGCGTTACACTGCAGAGTCATATATATATATATATATATATATATATATATATATATATATATATCTCGAGAGAGCTAGTGCGCGCATACACACTCTCTGTTTGTGGTTTGT
>LUCH01004191.1:0-41345 GCA_013368495.1 Paragonimus heterotremus | reverse complement strand
AAATAGGCAAACCGGACAGAAGTGTATACGACGTGTGAGCGTAAACCGGGGGTTGTTGTGGGCCGATATATATATATATATATATATATATATATATATATATTCATATATATATATATATATATATAACTCCAGAAAGCTACTGCGTGCATAATCACAATCTTTGGTTGGTTCGTTTGAACCATTGATGTCATGGTGTTTAAAGTAATTTGTTATTACAGCACAATACTTAGTCACATAGAAAACTGTTATGATCCCTGGGATCTGTGTACAATATTTAACGGATATCTGAACTGGACGGTAGACAACGACCGTTCAAACTCAATACATCGAATTTACGATTACTGCTAGTTTGTTCCTTTTGTTTAGTAGCCGAAAAAGTTTAACCGCTATATTTTTACATCCCCTTCGAATAAAAGACTTTGAACCCTGCGGACCAGTGCTGAGTTGAATATTGACATCTCGTTGGAACTCCGCCTACCGTTTACATCTCACAAGTGATGTGGATACATTTTAGATTTTGATACCTACTACGCACTGATAAATTAGGGGTGATACAATCCAGTCCGTTGACCATTGTCTATACTTCCGATATTCAAACCATCATTCAGACCATCCCCACCTGGACGGAACCAGCCCTGCACTGTCGGTTTGAGGGTGAACACTAAGGATCATTTTGAATAAGTATCTCCATTTAACCAACACCAATGAGTTATCACTGACATACTTTCATCAGATAAAATATTTCTTAACATTAGGTTTGATGACTTATCTGATAACTTATCAGGGATCTAAGTGCGATAAAAACAAATGAGTTTCAGCAGGATTCGAATCAATCTCAAGAATCGTATATCCATGTTCAACATGTGTAACCAGCTGTTACTGATTTGAACTAGACTAAAGCACAGATTTTTGCATGGGATTACTATTTGGGCGATTCACTGTAGAGTTTACCATGGTGTTTTATTCGCTTTGCGGAAATATGACTGAACTGGACATATTCTCGTCTCCTCACTCACCTGTCTGTGCCACGGCTGGGACCTGGGAATGTCAAAATCGACGTATGGATTCCAGTTTAATGACAATCGACAGTCTTATTTAGACTGCCAAAGATTTAACTGTGAGTCTTCGGGTGATAAAGAGTTTGTTAGTGGTGAACTATCTTAGACTAACAATTCGACTATGTCGTTCCCGTAAGTTAGGGCTGCGTTAAAGGAATGGATGAGAATAGTAAGAAATAATTTATTTCGAAAATACTATTTGGAGGTTACATATCGATAATCATGATGCGTCCCATCATACCATGGAAACTGCGTTTGGTTATAAGTGTTAGTATCTTTAGTACAGATTTCTCGAATCGATACAATTAGCCTGATATTTAGGCGAAGTAACCTGTGTACGATACAGAAAAACAAATTTTTTATACGGTATTCGGAAGTATGCGCAAGCAGAAGTGTTTTACTATTCACCATCAGATGGATGGCACTTGATGGCAAGTGTTAGTAGAGCAATCACAAACATAAGTAAGGTGAAATCGGAAACAACACTTAGGGATAACTGCAGTGACCTCCACCTCTTTCGTGTGCACTTTTATGTAAGAAGCGCATGAACCTGTAAGCTTGGCCTTCATATTAATGCGTGTCAATATATTACATCTGATTGCTCTCAGTTATCGCATCCGTTTCATTCAGTCTTTGATTGTCTGCTCATTTACGTTTCCATGTAGTTCATTTCATATTCTTGGTACAACAATTCACCCCACAATTCTGGCACACAAATCACTATATATATATATATATATATATATATATTAGATTACTGATGAGTAGTCGGGGATTTGGTCAATTTAAAGTTGAACACCACTCACAATTGATCGCAGCTGTCGCATCCCCGTAGACTTTCCAGTCGGCTCCTTTCGAAAAGAAGCACTAGACTCGAGTTTCGCACTCATTAGAGCTCGTCAGTAGTGTATATCATCGCCAATGCCGGGACTTGAACCACGGACATGCTGTTCATGATCATTACTCACAAGCGAGAGTGGTTGAGCGTTCACACATGATAATTCGGTCATGCCTAACGTGAGGTCAATGGCGCAGTGGTTAACACGATTGCCTCATGAACAGCGTGTCCGTGGTTCAAGTCCCGGCTGCAGTGGTGATGATATACACTACTGACGAACTCTAATGAGAGCGAAACTCGAGTCTAGTGCTTCTTTTCGAAATGGGCCGACTGGAAAGTCTACGGGGATGCGACAGCTGCGATCAATTGTGAGTGGTGTTCAACTTTAATATATATATATATATATATATCGGCCCACAACAACCCCCGGTTTACGCTCACACGTCGTATACACTTCTGTCCGGTTTGCCTATTTGACCAACGCCTTTTGTCGGCGGGTTTTCTGCATGTCATTCCTGCTCCGTTAGTCCGATCTCGATGAGCGATGGCTCATCCGGTCGCTCGTGTTTTTTCGCCATTTATCCACTCTGGACTTGGACCGTATTTCACGACCGTGTGGAGTTATTTCTCCGAGTGTTGGAATGTGCACACCTCCGGTTTGATACTCCACCACATGATGTGACACATAGTTTGGCCACGAACATTAAGATATGTAGCAAACTTACCTCGATCCAGTCGCAGGCGCATGGACATGATTCAGGGGTTGACGACTTGCGGTTCACCTATCACCAAAGAACTGGTGTAATCAGAGATGATGAAACAGGCACTGTACTCCCGTACATTTTGTGCCAGGAAACTTATCTTGTGAATCGTGTACCCAGCGCCCGTTTCCCGTTGATCACATTAATCTTAACTAACGATTAAGCCTTCTACTCAACTTGTTAGCAGAGACATCAGAGGAGTAGAAATGTACAGCTGTTGTTTCATTCAAGAGAAGGACTTCCGAGGTTATTCGCAGAGTGTTGAAGTGAACAGGTATCAGAACGGTTTTTCAAAAGGAAACAACATTGCGTAAAATCTCGGTACACCTTACCAGTTGAGAGAACTAACAATTGCGTATATAGAAGGAAAGGCAAGGACAGCTAATAAGTTTATACTGGGCAGATGGAATAAGAATTTCGAACAAGAGTAAACGAGCATCGAAGGGGTATAATAAAAGCTGCCGGAAATCAATTAACGTGCCAGGTTATGATCAAGGATTCTGAGATCACCGGTCAAGCGTTCAGCACAGTCCATGAAGTGTTTTTGAAAAAAGTCAAGATACTTAGTCGGAGAGTTAAAACTACACAGGAACGTCTTGTTACAGAGGCCACCGTAATCGCGAAGTCCAGATACGCCTCAAATAGAGTTGACGTTGTTAAACTCTTTGGTACATGGCAGCTGTATGAGATGATCATCTCAACATATCAAAAATAAGATTCCTCTATCTACCTTCTTCAGAAAACGACTCACTCTTTGATTGACCTAGCTGACAAACTATACTGGCTTTATTTCTGTCTAGCTGCTTATATATTCCCCATCCACTATGATTAGTAATTCGGAACTAGCGCTGATCCCCTTTCTATGTACAGCTGACTCATTACCTGTTGCCTTCTGCTTCACTTAGTAACTTACATCTGGCCTGCCTTGAATACCACCAAATATGTTACTGGTTCCTCTGGTGTGGAGAAACTTCTACGTCAAGAGTAAAACGTTACTAATTAAACAACTTACGGGTTGCTGAGGCGTTGTTTCGAATTTCCAGTTCTTGTGTATAATCATTACCTCTTGTCTCACTGCTTAAACATTCCTACGCAAACCTATGAAAATATATATTTTTGCCTGATTACCGCCCCTCTTTTCGGTCGACTTGACATGACTGGACCCAGAAAGACCAAAGTTCTGGTCAGGTGGACTCTCCGAATCTAAACAGTACGCATGTATACAGAATTAAAGCCATAGTCTCTCTTAACACACACTGTTTCACGAGAAAGACTGAAGGTACGCTATATCTAGCATAAAGAGTGCCAACAACAGAAACACACATCATCTAACCGCACGGGCATATAGATTTCACGAACCAATGCGTGCGAAGTACAGCTAAGTCCAGTGCTTTCGAATGGCGCACATGCATTACCTAAGCTTAATCACACTTAAGCGACAAGCAGATACATGCTTCACACGACAGCAGCCCACGATGACCACTACTGACTAACGCTTTACCAACACTTACCCTACACTCCTCATTGACAAACAACACCAAACACAACGAGCAGTATCATGCTCACTGCGAACCAATGTGCGAGTGGTCCGTGCTGACTGACCCAATCTAGTTCACATATACAAAATGTCTGTTAATCACACGTACAACATGCGTGAATGACAAGCACGAACTCCGAAACACAACAGCCTCAACAGTATGAGCAGACAACTGTAAACATCCAACACAACACAGGCTAACCAACTTTTATATGTATCATATATGACAAATTCATACCCATACTTTCAGTAAAGAGAGGGTTTACCCTTGTGGATACTAACAAATGTTTCCTTACAAGTTGTTTAGGGCGGACTTCACACAGTGACCAGTGTTTCGACCGTCCGAATGACCATTTGGTAGTTCTAAGGAGTATCTAGGTTGGAATCACAATTGCGTGGCAACTATTTATCCTAATAGGATAGGTCAAAATAGGAAAGAAAAAACTAGCTGCGAAACTAATCGTCTGCGCTCCCCAGAAGATGTTAGCAACGAAAGGACTGGGTTGTTCTAATGCTAGCATGTTTCCCGTCTCCTCTGTCACACCCATTTAAGTGAGCAATGAATCATTTCGATAAGTAATGAAGCAGTCCTCGGTCTTCAACATTGTTTAACAAAGAGATCAGCACCTGACCGATTCGTGACAGCTTTTAACTGACATTCGTCACAACCGTATGACAAAACCTGGTATAAAAGCTCGACGAATAACACTACACCCAAGGTTCAAGCTACAAACCCTCCACTGGCTATCAGACGCTTTGGTCAGTGTTAGTAGTAAATGACCAGGATCCAAATATCAGACATTTAAATCTTATAGTTTGCTGTAGTTTCTCTCGTCCCCTAGAGCCACATTTCTCAGGACTCGCTTATCAGGCGGTAAGTAACAAGTTTAACTACGTAAAATTAAAAAGTTTAGACGGTGCCTCAGCGCTCTACACATATGCACAATACAGACTGTATTACTAAATTGATAGTCAGTATACGTATTGAAAATGAATCAGTCAGTTCTGACTAATAACTTCTAAGAATTGGAATGCAAAGATTTTTGTATATAACAGAGTTGAAGATATTTTCAAACCATCTCTTCTAACAACTATTATCAATTTTACTACGAGATTCTTGTTCTAATTAAAAAAAATTTTGTCATCCTTAGTTTGCAAACCCCATGTTATTCATCGACCTCCGTTATCTAAACAAACATGTAACCAGTGTGTACCATATCATCGACTTCTATACGTTTGTGTTTCAGAATGAAACTGCAACCAAAAAATGATAATTATCCTTTCTGTCCAAAAATTAATATCCGGCTCTTTTGTGGTGCGGTTATTTTGTCTACTTATAGTATGCATCTTGTAATTTGGAAGCGATTACTGGTTTCCATTTTGATGCAATATTACAGGACACCTCCTTTTTGCTGACAGCGGATCAAGTCAAAATTGCCTCTCCTGAACCAGGTCACTTTTGTTAATTAATAGCTGTTGTTACTGGATCGATCTTATTCCCTCATTCACATCCTATGAGAATGAAATGAAATCGTTTGATGCTATGGAATTTCTGGTTACAATTTTCGACTGACACTGATCAAATCTCGTCTGGACTGTCGGAGTCGCAGCAAAGTAATTTCCGACTTGCATGAACCAACCCACTCCCGAAAAAAAAATAATGTACGCTCGTCCATACGGAACAGCTGTGCCTCAAATGCAGTGAAGATTAGCGATCGTAGTATACTACTCATACCGTGGCTATTCAGTAGTAGGAGCAGAGCACATATTTTGACATCATACAAGCCACAGGAACGATGCAGGACGGAGCATCAGAGTGCAGCATCGCCTATAATGTTCCGTGCTACTTAATGTAACTGAGCATTGACGTCTGTGGCAGCCCAGACGGTCTGAGGCCGAATACCGCTTGCAAATGAGTGGTTTTGTTTCTGGTCTTGTTTAAATGCTTAACCCATGTGTTGCTTTGTCGACTAAACAACCCTTGTGCTATCCGCTTTCTTGGATCACAACACAAGTAGTTCAATGAATATGATAAACTTATTAGAACCGTGCAGAACGTACTTTACCTGTTTGTAGTGGACCCACTAATTCAGGACGAAATGATACACTAATCACTTGGTTGCAAAGAACGTAAATCTTTTCGAGGGCAATTTTCACACAACGCTTGGTCGAGCCAAACTTTCTTCTACACTCGATCAAACAATCTAGTTAGTCGCTAACGCTTAGATGGTTCTGCTACCCAAACCACGTTCAACTATTTAAGACATGTTCAGATGACATGTCTCTGATGCTCTTTGGACATGACCCATTGCAAAATCGAATGCGTTGAAGATGTCAGATATTTTGTTTCAAATGTACGAACTACAGTAATAAAATAACCCTTAGGTTGGAAACTGGAAAAAAAGAAACAACAACTTACCAATAAATTTGGGTTTCTCAACCAACTGAGCGACATTTCCTGAAGCATCATAGCCTTCCTCATATCACTTATCACGGTTTGGTTCTGATCTCATGAAAAAAAAGTGATCTTAATGTTTGACAGCTAATCGAATAGCCCTGTTTCCGAATCCTCACTAGTCAACTCTTCCTTAGGTCTGGGCAACCCGAAGGTATGTCAACTTGCTTATCATCATACTTCATGGGAGACAAGTTGATTTATATGGGTTAATAATGCCCACTCTCTAACTTCCGGACCAGCTTTAGACCTTCGTGGGCTTCTTAAGTAGAGATATCCCGAAAAGGATAATCGAACTGGCAACCTCTGTTCTACAAGCAAGAACTCATAGCCGTCTGCTCACCAAATTCATCGACGTCACTTAAGCCAGGAAGAAGCGTCTTATGTATAACTGATATGTAAGTTGCTCTCATTCTTTATTAGGAAGTGATACAGTCCATGTTGGACTGACATTTTTCACTGGTAATGTAATATAGCAGTAGACAGTCTTTTACTTGAAAGTTCAGCTCATCATACACTTTAGATGAGACCCAATTCTGCAAAGTCATGGCTTCGGCTGGTTCGAACCAGCGACAGAAACACCATATCCTAGCGTGGTAAGCGCTCTATCAGCTGAGCTGCGAAGCCACACCAGGAGCTCGGAAATTGCTCATTTGGACTGGATTACCCACCCTTTCCACCATTCTCTGACTACGTTTTGTTTATTTGTTACCACCTTAACCCCAATATGAATTCAGTTGTTAAGTTGTTTTGCTAAATGTAGTTTATTTAGGGGATGAGCAGCCTGGTAAACCACAGAGGCGTGTAGGTTAATTAACAGCATTATGGACTCCATGTCCATCATTGTAGACTGGCCGACGAAAAAAAGTAGTAACCGCACTAGTTAACAGGCGGACCCGTCCCCTAACAGTAGTTTGCAACACGTGGCTCAGAAGCTTGTGAGATAGTGGAGGGATGATGGTGACAGAGATGAACGAGATGATCCAGTGGTAAGATTTTGATAGGTACAGCAAAAACTTCACCAATCCACACTCTCATGGTTTCACAAGATTATGAGCTTCACTCTTTTATGCAATTGGATTGTAAAGACGTTTGAAAGACTAGTTTACTTGTAAAAAAGCAGTCGAATTGATAGGACAATAGTTACGGTTTAGGCAAACCATTGTCAGCCGCCTTATTGGCCAAAACTGAACAGTGGTTGTATCACCGTACATCGATGCATTGATTCCAAATTCTCCATTCCGGTCATAAAATTTTTGTAGATTCAACAACAGCGTATAATGAAATTTGGCAGGCGTAATAAAATCACTAACACGATTGGCGGTATCCGAAACGGATTAGCCTGTCACAATGACCGAAGCCAAAGGACACCTGCGCTCATCCATTACAAAAGCAGCTTGTATTACACCACTTGCGGTTTCACCCACACACCACGTATCCAGTGTAAACCCGAAGGAATGAGATCATGAGGCGTGTGAATGAGACCTTTCTGTCCAGCCGGCCAATGCTGGTTAGCCAAGTGAATGGATAGCAGGGAAAGGAAACCCTTATCTCTCGAAAAATAAACAGACAGACTGAAATGACAAGATTTAAACCGAGAAGAAGGGTGTGCAAAATACAGTACAAAAAGCATTCCAGTATACGAGTGCATGCTAGTGCCTTCAAGAGAGGATAAATTTGAGAAACAAGAATCAAAGTTGAAATATGAAAAGATCAGACAGACGATTCATCATTCAATACATCAACAGGGCTCAAGAAAAGAATAGGTAAAAGATCACAGACACCCAAGTTTCTGAAAAGAGGAGCGGATTAGTTGCCCAACGACTATGGTCTTGGTCGATGTAGCCATTAAAAGAAATAGGACGGATATACTGATATGATTTACCTGAGTCTAACGTATTGGTCATCTCTTCGCCGACGGTGCGCTATGAATACGCTGGGGGCCTAATAATCCTAAACGACCAGCGCATTTGCGGCCACACACATCACAACGTCATGTAGTCATGTCACCACTACCCATGGCATCGATGGTTCCCTTGCCCACCGCGCGTTTTCGTTCACGGCCGCTAAATAACTGCTCGCTGAACTGGCGGACACCCATCCGAATTGCAAATACCCTCAAGTAGTCCGGTTCAACGCTAAGTCTTCCCAACATCTAAAATCAATTTTACAACGTGGAAGACTTACCTGCACAGTATCCTGGTATCTTCGCTTCTGACCACCAGGATTTCGCTTACCTGATCTCAATAGTCCATACAATAGCTGCTTCGAGATACGGTCATCACCCATCCGATGGACGTGATTCAGCCAACGAAGCTGATCCAACATCAGCAAGGCTTCCGTTTTGTTTATGCCCGCTCGCCGCAATACCTCAGTATTCGGAACCATGTCCGACCACCGAATACCCAAAATGCACCTCAGACATTGCACATGGAAGCGGCTCAGATAGCTCATATTACGCTGGTACTATACCCTCGTTTCACTGCCGTACAGCAGTACAGACGGTACCACTGAGCGGTCGACAAAGAGCTTAGTGGGCATCTTCAGGCTATGATTCTTCTAAACACGTCCTTCAAGACGGTCCATAGCAGTACTAGCCTTTGGCACACTTGTTCGTAACCGGCGGTCTGCGGACAGATCGGTGGACAGATTGCTACCTAAATGGCAAAAATTCGCCCAGCTATCGACCAAGTTTCTACTGACATGAATTTGAGGTGGGGGTGCACAGACAGCACCTCCGCCTGGAGAAGGCTGAAAGAAGGAAAACGTCTTACTTGTACTGATATCCAACCTAAACTTGGGTGCCGCGAACGCGAAGGCTGTCGCTAGGCGCTGCAGTCCTACTTCACTGTGTGCCAACAGTGCGCTGTCATCAGCAAGCAGAAACATCCACATCGCTGAGGTATGCAGCTGCGTTTGGGTTAAGCGCTTAAACAGGACCACAAACAAAAACACACATTTGCATACGGTACTCGGCCCATACCGTCTCAGTTGTCACAGACACTAATGCTCAGTTCCTTTACGTAGCAAGGGCCATTTTGTGTGATGCTGCACTCCGATGTTTCTTCCTGTATATTTCCTACGGCTACTTCGATATCAAAATATATGCTCTGGAGCCCACTACAGAATTGCGGTAGCACCAGTAGTATATTACGATCGCTCATCCTCACTACACTATATCTCTGAAAAAAATAATCCAATCGAAACGTGTACTTCAGTTTTTCGCTATATGTTATATACATTTGCAACCGTTCACTTAAAAGGTAAGTTGTGCAGGTCGTTGTGGCTCCGACTACGCACGGTTGACTTTGGGAAATCGTACTTCCGACACGTTGGATTTTTATTAACTCAACAACCAAATATCATGCGGAAGCAGGGGGCATAACTTTATGTTACCTACTAAGCATATATAGCTCGTTGTGAAAACGGCGTTATTCTCGAAGTGACTGTCCTCTAGGAAACTAGTTAGCTAAGTCAATAACGGCTGATAACCCCGTTCCAATGAAAGGAAATTTTCTGAGGGGTAGCATATTTTCCTGTCTCACTGTTTACAGTTGGACACAATTTATGTCATAAACCGAATTCTTGGTCAAATACAGTACTTCTAGAACACGATTCAATCAGCTATGATCACTTTTGCCTACATTTTAACTCAGTAGGTAGCAAGGTTGTGCTTGAAACAAATAACTGTGGTGTTCTGTGCTAGTATCATTGTCCATTCGACCACCTACCAGCGTACATTTGTTGAGACTTAAGACCAGGGTTATTGTACTGTTTTTGGCTTCACCCCCGTGGTGAAGTGGAAGATACAACATCCATTCATCCGACTACCCGATTAAGACGATCGTTCAAACTAGATCACCCAACTGTCATGCACATAGAAACATACGGGCGGATGTACATGTAATTCACTCCATTATCTGATCAGGAATCTGCATACAACCAACTCATGGTGAGGTAACCGCTTTTAGGTTAGTCATAGCGACATGGTTCTGGGCCTGGAATGAATGTCAGCTGTGCGGGCAAGTGGTAAATTCATATGAACAGACACATTCCACGAATGGAAAAGAATCCGGCAGAGATCTAGCGGAAACAAACAGAAAATCAGTGGACAACTATTTCGTCCTGCAATACTGGAAGTATAGAAAACCTGAACCACTGGCTAGCTCTTCAGTTTCGGGGAGAGTTCCGCTAACTAAAGCGATGCGAATCAATGCTTGGGATTGTTAGAAGAAATTTTGTTGAAGGTTTGGTGTCCATGTCTAGTTAAGAGTGTCTGCAATCCCCTGAACTTATCAGGTGTTTGTTTTTAAAGCACCCATAAGGTTTTCATCATTATCATCATCATCATCATCAACATCATCATCATCATCATCAGAGATAGTAATACATCAGTGGTTCTCACTGGGTTTCAATTGTCATGCAACCATGAAGAAAAAAGAAAACCTTAGGCAGAGAGGAAAAAGATGGGAGAGGGAAGGAGACCTAACTAGTAGAATCAACCCAGTCTGTATTCAAGCCAACAACATCAAGATGGCAGGTCCCGTTGTGGCGGTATGATAAGGTTAAATGAATCTTCATTTCATGTTGTCTTTCGTTCAACTTTGAGGACGACGAAGTCCATGATCACAATCGACCTACACTGAAGTGGGTGATGTTTACCGAGAATTCGTTAGTACAGAATGGGACTAGCAAACAAAAACAGCCCCTTCTAACCTGGTCAGCGGTTTTGTATATTTCATTAATTCATTTTCGATTGTGAACAGTTCTTAATGGTCTGTGGAATTTGTTTACCCAAAACGATTGCTTGAACTTAGCATAGGACTGACAACTGCAGACGATTAGTTGATACCTCGTGACAGGTGGTGGTGGATCTTCCATTAGACTTATTAAAGCTCCAGTCCTGTTTAAATTTCACCTTCTTTAATGCAATCAAGCAGTGCAAAACCTTACAAACGTTGGTCTGAGATTGAATAGTGCCTATCAGTTGGATGTCAGAAAGTGAGACATTCAACATTAGTCAAAAGGTCCATGTTCATCGGAAGTCCACGACTGATTTTTGTATTGTTACTGCCCATCAGATGTGCTTGTTCGGTGAACATTGACTGCACATCTTACTAAATGGACAGTAAATTCCAAGGTTTGCAGTTACTGAATCACTTGTGAGTTAATTTTGCTTTGTAGCACACATTCAGTAGAGTTTGTAAAATGCGGTCGCATAATTTTGGTGAATTTTGACCGCTTAAAGTGCAACCTATGCGTTCTTACTGTTTGAGATCACAGAATTAACTATGACTTTGAGATGGACAGAAGTTCGTCATAGTTTCTGTAAAGGGTGTTTACACCTGAACTGATCTGCAAACTCCACTGAGTGTGGGGTGAAGGCTAACAAAACGCAAGTAGGTTATGAGCATAATAATTGAATACCCGTTATATTGTACTCTCCTCACCCAAAAAGTGTCTCCCCAATTGAATAATGCAAGCTTCCGATACTGGTTCTTCTACTCAGGCTGTACTCTTCGGATAATCATTTGATTCAATGACTTACTGTTGTACGTTTGAGGTTCCGCTTGCGTCGTTTCTTGCAAGTTTGTAGAACATGGGATCTTAACATAGCGCTTCGATACACGCTTCCCTAATCAATCCACGAAATGACACTTCAAATTCAGGCACAGAATTCGATTTTAACAACGAGTTGACTAAGTCGGAGTTTAAGGGCTCTTCTACTGACAAGCCCATTATTCAAGTGGAGTCTTGACTACAGCGTACCACTGATCTGACTGAACACAGTATTACATCCTTTCTCTGCATATCCCCATTAATGATTCCTATATAAAACTGGTACAAATGCGACGCATTTACCCTAATGATGAATAAATGAAGACGTGTTTGTTTGCTGCACTCTGTTCATGACTAGGCTGGGAATTTTTACATAATTCATACATTGCACTGTTAACAACATAAATGTGAAGGGGAAACTAGCACCGTGGAGCTCCCCTTGGCTTAACATGAAAAGAATGCTTTTCCTGCTCGTAACTCGCAACTCGTAAATTTTACGTGTGTACTTGCCGAGCCTCAAAGTACTCGGTGGGATTGAACTGACTTGTCATTGTCAGTGTACTACGCATCGAGGTATCGATCAGTGAATACCACTTACCTATCCTGACAACACTTCAGTCTAAACAATGTGACACGATCGAGTTCGTAAGGGGCCAAAAATTGGCGATCATTCGGACTGTGAAAGCCTGATCGATAAATCATGATTTCGCCACAAAGAACGTACGAGCGCGATACTGGTATCAACACTGGCATAGACATTTCCACGACACACAGTGACGGTTGTTTAGTCGCCTCCTGAACTGTTATCTGTCCAACTGTGATAACTCTACTGGCTGCTGTGTACCTCGGATTGCCAATGGTTTAAAAGAAAGACTTACTGCCTGACCATCAATATCATTCTTGACCGAACACTTCAAGACAATACTGACAATATTACTACTTTGACCGGCCTACACAGTCTTGTGCATCTGTTTACTTTTGTTTGTGATGAAGATGTTGCCCTTTTCAGGGCCAATTCGAATGCCAGTCAAATGCTAAGAAGTGCTCGGGATATGGTGCCAAGTCAGGGGGGAATGGGCCAGACATGTTGTGCTCGTGTGATGTACGGTTAGTCGACGAGTTATCAGCGAATATAGTACAGACAACAGATGCTGACAAAAGGATGCTACTGAGCACAAATGCATCGAGTCGCGAGGAAGGGACCAGAGGTTATTAGCCAATAACAAATGCCTCTGGCCATCAGTTTCGTCCACGACTGCATACAGATCACGTACGATCTGCGTCTATTAAGTGTTGGAAGCAGCCCAATTGTTTTCTTGTCCAACAGGGTGCGTCATGTGTGAAATTGAGATAATAGGTTCTCGGCACGTTTCAAGCAAGTAAGCCAAGACACTGAACCGCGGAATATTTGTGGTTTTCGCAAAGCACCATGGTAAACCAACGGATTTCACACTATCTTGCCAATTTCGAAGTAGAAGGTAAAAATATGATCGCCGCATGTTACAAACTAACATTCTGAGTGTAACATGCGGTGGATAAAATAAGTACCACGCATGTTCATCGACGAGGAGGGAATGTGTGAATTCAGGTGGACTGTATGTGCCCCATTTGTCTGGAAGGACCTGTCAACTATTAAACCAACCTAGATTTATGTCTATTTCAGTTGAAACAATGGGACAAGTTCGAAGAAAATCTGTAACAGGTAAATATGCAATCGGTGGATGGTGCAGCATGTTCTGTTTACACGCACTACTTATGCGTAGGCAACTGATTTTGATGAGTAACTGAAGTATTGCTGGTTCACCAATCTTCATGTGCACTAAGTTGACCATATCACTGAAGGCAACTGATCAGTATGTTTGGACTGACGATGCCCCCAACTTCTGCATCTTCCCCGGGGGGATTTCACACTCATAGTTGGAACTGATTCGACGGTTTTGTTACTGAAACTCTGAAAACAGTGGCTAACAGTATGAAATCCATTATTCGCGTAATGTGCGGTTCAATCAGACTGACTGAACAGTCGATCCAACGTCAATCTCAGTGAACATCTGTAACACAACCGTCTGGCTTTTGTATTGCATTCAGACCCTGCGGGCAAATAAATTTATGATTACTGGAACCTGTTTTCTCATTCTGTATTGTACATAAACTGCTAGGGCTGTGGGGGATTTGCTGTCAATCTCCCGGAAAACAGAAATGTCGAGGGTGTGTTGGTATTATGGAAAATGGCCCTTTCTTCAAAGTGTACCCCTTTTGAAATCGCGTCTGTCGAAAATGCGGGAAAAAATGGACATAAAGAAGTTCATTGTGAAAAATCACTACCATCCAGGCTTTTTGGGTGTCCAGAGAAACGTGTGAATACAAGGACAGCCGATCCAACATCGTCATTACAACAATCGATTATGCCATTCCAAGTTACAGTAAGCATAGCAACATTCTAATGGATGACACGAAGTACTTCCCCAGTTGGACAAAGCCTGCGGCATTACGTTAATCTCAGTAGATTCTTGGGAAGATCTGGACAGACCGGCATGCATGAGAACAAGTAGAGTGACACAAAAGCTTCAGGAACTCAGGTAACATTTGCGGGGCAATTAAAGTGTAAGTTTCAGACTGGTATGTTGCATGTTTTTTCATAATTGTTACATTTGAAACAACCTTATGTTGAACCTGTTAGGGCTGTTAAACGTGGGGTATTCGGTTTACGGTTGAATTCATTCTGTGATCCAATTTCGTCAGGTCGTCAAAATTACACCTCTATATAAGAAAGTAGAATTCGTGATAGACAAAGACATATTGGCAAAAGTTTTTCCAAGATAGAAATGACAGTTTCACAACCATTTTTCTGGTAATGTCGGTCAGTGTAAGTAAGCAAAGGCTGATAAGTGTCCAGTGATTTGATTAGTATCGATAGCTGAAAATTTTATATCTTTTCAGTCTCGGTCCGTAGCCTGCAAAAAACTGTCAAAACGCTGGCAGCGGCAACAGGGAAAATTTTTTATTAAATCAAATATCGCCAGACTGGTTAGCCGACTGGTTCAACAGAGGAAAAACTGGGACAATTTTAATGTCGTAGAGATTGACCCGCAATGATTTATGAGTGTACGATACCAACAGATCATGCAGTGTTTCGAGCAGTCTAAAAAGACAGTTAGGCATGGGCCGTTCTGCTGTTAGTCACACGAGGCTGGTGGTTTTCAGTTGCGTTTATTGGTGGGGAATCGTCAGTTGGATTGAAAATTTTGCCAAAACTTGTAAAAGCTGTACAACAGCAACAAAAACTTTTTTTAACTCTTAACTATGTACATGGTCTAAGGCTGACAAACCGTAGTCCGGGTTTCTCCTGAGTTTACAGATCTGACAAAAAACGTTTGTAGTTAGTAACAACTAATGCATATTCGGAATGGCTAGAAGATTACCTCAAGCGAATAGCCTTAGTATAGGTAACGTTTCCTCACCTCTCACGAAGTGTTTTCTGTTTGGTGTTCCAGAGGCCTTAGTAACCGAGACTAGACTGGAGTTCCGTTCAGGAGATCCTCAATTATTTTGTATTGACAGCGACATTCATTCCGTATTTACGCCCGTTTATCACCCACAATCTGACGGCTGAGTGGAGTGATTCATAAGCACTTTAGGAGGGCTTACAGATCGTGAAGAGAGAAGGTACATTGTAGAAAATCGCTGATTTTTCTTGTGGGCTTCTTTTTAACAGCCAACCCAACGCCACCGAAATAGCAATCACTGGTTGGAACATTCTTTGGACAGCGGTTAAGAAGTCCACTTGATACCATACAACCAAAGATTCTTCGGTCAGAGAGAAATATATTAACAGAACTGGAGTTCAACAGATAGCATGGCACATGTTCCGAATGTTTCCGCCCTGGAGATGCAGCCTATGTGCATAATGTGTGTCATACCGGAGGTTTGCTTAACAGGCATCATTGTCAACCGTTAGGACAATGTACCCCCAGTGAAGTATGAGTGAAAACTTAGTTTGGACACGCCATGTCAATGACTTGTGACCACTGGTTGATAAGATCCAAAATTGTTTACAAACAGTCAACTATCGACTGACATACTCATGGTCGCAGGCTCACTAAGGCGCACGTAGTCACCCTCTTAGAAAATTGTAAACGTTACAAATCTAACAGTGTTCACCAAGTTCCCATTGTCGTAGATATCTCATTGTACACAATTATGTGTTAGTATTTGTTCATTCAGCAAGCTTCCGTCAGCTAGATAGTAGTGGTTCGGCGGGATTCTGCTTTTTGATCGGTTGTTTGCCAGACTGGTCACATCTGTGAGTTGCATGACCTTCCTGTTAATTTTGATTAATCATCCTATAACTAGGACTTCTTTTCTAGTTGAAATAATATAAATCATTAAGCTGATGAGCAACTGCTAATGAGTTGTATGAGATTTTCGTTTATATGGATCGAACAAATTTCACAAGTGATCGCAGTCGTTGCATTCCGATGGACTTTCAGTCATCATCTTTCGAGGGGGAACACCATACTCGAGTTTAACCGTCGTTAGAACGCATCAGTAGTGTGTATCTTGTCGGAACTAGAACTCCAGACACGTTCTCATCAGACACTGTCGTATGAGATCAGTAATGCGGTGATCAACACAATCGTTTCATGAAAACGTAGCCAGAGTTCTAATCTCGGTAGTGGCAAGAATATGCACTAGTGTTGAACCTCAACAATGGCGAACAACAGTCCATTAATTCTTTTTGAAAGAAGATGACTGAATGTCTATGGGTATGCGAGAACTGCGATCGATCGAGAGTGGTATTCAATTTATGTCAACCTTAATCCCTTACTACTCACCAGTAACCTGATGTTTGGTGCAAAAAACAGTGTCCGCTCTCATGCTTCGTGCTCTGATACCTTACGTTTGGTCAGGTGGTAACACTGTGTGTCACCGAATACAACTGATAATTAGTTCGTTCATATAACCCTTCATAGGCTCTGCCATAATTAACTGAACCACAATAACTGTTTTTAGCTAGTTTTAGCACGTAGTCACCGATTTTTAACGCTCCTCGTCAGAAGTAACTACAGAACAAGTTATCACTAATCGAAATCACTCTATATTTGGTATCATGATGTAATTGTCCGAATTAAGTAGGGTCAGCATAGCGCATTCGTGCATCCGGATATAATAGGCTCACGGTACTACCGCTGTGCTCTCGGGCTCCATGAACTGTTTGATTCAAGAAACTTAAAATTACGTCTGTATACGTGCATCGGGGTGCATCATAAGTTCAAGGTCGTTGAAATTTTCGTTTGTTGGCTAGTTGGTATTGGTTAGCGCTGGGAAACAATTAACGCGTGACGATTGTCAGTTGAAAGTGATGGTTAGAAAACGGTTATCACTAATAGAAATCGATCCCGAAATGTTACAGTAGTGTTGGAAAACTTATCGTTTTTGTGTAGGCAGCACGCAATATCTGATTGTAGCTGTCGGCAGCGGAATTCACCAGTTTGTACGTAGCCGTGAGATGCCTTAAATATTGATACATTTTTTGCATACACCTTAACTCGGTGTGCTTGAAAGGTCTTGATCACGAAATGAGTAATTGGAGAGGCATTTTACGTCCGCTTGAGAAGACGGATAACCTCAGCATCATCCACAAGAAATTGTGCCTAAAGATAAGGGCTCTTTGACTTAACTATTCCTGATGTGTGATTAATAGAGCCCTAACCAATATACACGTTTGACAATCATCAGGGTGACAGTTCCCCTTGATTAAGAGTTTTACTTAATTAATACGCTTAATTCTAATGAATCTGTTTACAAAGATAGAACTAAGCTTTACATTTGGATTGTTATAATTGCTATCATATATGAGCAACTTCCGACGTATGACATCACAATCCTTGATTCCTCATCCTCAACTACAATGAGTACATTGATGTATCTTTGGTTGGAATGAATATCGAAATGGGAGTTATTCTACAACATAGCTGTACAAATATTCTGTACTGTTTTTGTGTTGGGGGGAAAAGAGACATGAATTGATTATGCACCCCTTTAGCTGATCATCTAGAAGCTCATACGTGAACTGGGGCACTTTCACGTTGACTAGCTATGATACCCTTAAATCGATCATCTGTGAGTGTCCACATGTGGATTTCTATCCAACCGTTTCCTCGCCTACACGTCACGGGCCTCTTGATTCTGCAATGACTTTCTGCCATCAGCTTGTGAACTCCCATAAATTTGTTACACCTCAACAAACCTAGTGAAGATTTTTGTTAATTACGGACCTTTGCAATTTAAACCGAAAATTTGCTGGCCTTCCATTTTTTAACATATTGTAAAGCGGTATCAAGAGCTCAGCGTACGTGTGTTGAATCAGGTGAGCAAAGGAAGGTTATATATGAGTAGGTGAGAAATGGTATCTAGGTCGATGACCGATATGTGTCAGTGATCAGGAAAAGTGTCGTTGCCGAACAGTAAACAGTAACACATGACATAACAACAATCATGGCGACAATAACAGTAAAGTTAGCATATAAGTCATTGCAACGCAGGAGTAGGAATACATACGCTTTTGCCAGTTCGCTCTGTTGTACTGACACGCGAACACGGAATTTGCAGTCCGTTCACGTACATAACGGTGTAAGAAGTTTTAAACCACCGTGCTGTACTTCACATAGATGACTAGTTCGTTCTTACAGAGCGCTGTGAACTATCCGAATCATTTATTGTCGAACCACTTATTTGATGACTGATCGGTCTCCAGGTCAAACTGTCAGAGGTATTGACGGTCATTCGCATACGGATGACAAAACGTCTTTGCATTGCTGACCAGACTGTGTGCCCTTACAAGTTACACCATCAACGTTGATTGCGAGGTAGGACTGCTTCATTTGCTGTCCCATTCAAATCTCGTCTACCTGTTGATGCCCAGCTGTAAATACTGGAGTCATGTCGGTTTAACAGTTCATACGCAGAAATGACTCATCCTACCCTGATCACCAACACAGACTGCCACACAACCAACACCGCTGCCAACATAACCACTGTGTAATTCTCGATCCAGACATAATGTTCAGTCCAACAAGTAGGTCGTGTCTGCTCTGATTGAGGCAGTGTTTTCGGACAAACAGTGGTGATATACACAGCGCACAAAAAGCAGACATTCGATTCACACCCTTTTGTTCTACTGAATCGGCCGCTGAAATAACACACGAATCAACAAGCAAACAATCGATTAATGGATGGTGTAGCTTATATGCGTGTGCTGTCTGAACATATCGGATATCAGCTAGGTATACGTCGGATGATTTGTAAGTGGAACGGTAAACGATAAAAATGTCATACTGTATTGGATAACCGAAAAATCCAAAAGAATTCTCGTATAACTGACAAGGAATTTTACGAATTCCGAGTGGTAGAGAGGAGATGAGACACATCATATTCACTATACACAATGTGACTGCACGAATGGTCAGTTTTGAAAGAACAAGTATGACTGTGAGTCTTACTTAACATTGCTTTTTTCAGGATAGACCGACAACCTCGTCGTTTCACAGGGACAAGAAGATGAACAGCCTAAATAACAGAATTTAGTCTACAACACACTCGCATATGTATCACCCGCTTAGTCTGGAATGAACTAGACCAAATGATGTATCAGTGCACAAAGTGTCCGAAAGTGTCTCTAACCGTCTTGGACACAGGTGACTAACACCTGGTCCGAAAAATCCGTGAATCTTATCCCATTCCCGTTTATAACAATCTTGAGTGTAATCGCTCAAACCTGTACACTACGATCGTGATATCTTATTTCGCAAGTAAATGTTTGTTTTCAAAACACCAAGTTCGACGAACCACTGGTTACTTCGTATACGGTTAGCTTACGTTTCCAACCAAAGTTTGTTATCTAGTTCACTTCAGTTGACACATAGCTCCAATGTTAAAGCCTATGCACTCAAACCTCCACTTCACGAGCAGACAGCTTCTTACTGGAAAGATGCCAGGTAACATACCAGCGAGTAGACCGAGGATCGTTTTCATACATGTCTACACTAAATGTAAAACCTAGTAAACTGATTACATTTGACCGAACTATCATTCAAGCAGTGATGTCATCAAAAAAATACAAGTTAATTTGATATTTTATTTTATTCTGTTTCACCAGTAGGCGACAAACCAAATAAGGCTAAATTCGGGACATAATCTATGTGAGTAACATATAGTTGGTTTCGTGAGCTACTGCTTCCGAATACTGCCGATTGACAGACTGCTCTAATTGTGTGAACTGCCATGATTGTATAAATCTCAAACTAAATGGAAGCTCCTCTATGGAATTCTAGTAATGTCGCAACACTTGCTTCAATTCTGATCTTACTAAACCACTGCACTGCATCTCGATAAGTTCACCTAGATTCTCCTCTGACATAGTGCTCACTCCGACATCTAACATAATGAGTCGCTGGAATACGAACGAATTTCAATAAACAGCTAGAGGACTGAATTTGCAACTTGCATTGATGAGTACTTTTTAACGTCTCCTAATTTGGCATCCGAAGTTGAAGAAAACCAGTTTAGTTTGATTTTTCAACCCGGAATTTCCTCACTCCTATTTTTGTTTCCACATTTATTCACACCTCTCGTGCATGAGATGATCTCACTCATACGGCACAAATTTGTTGTTTAAATGTAATCATAATTACACCGTAACGTGCGAAAATACGAAACACTCTAGGATCATGAAAGTCTAAAGCGACCAAAGTGGCAAATCTTAGGAATATGGCGTGTTCTTCCCGCAAGGTGTAAACCCTTCTTTAACACAACACATACGTGAGGTAGCGAACGCCTCCTGTATTCGTTTACTGTCTCTCGTAGCAGTTGCTGAATATCACCATGTTTCAGACCTTAAGGTGAAATCATTTTAACTAACTTGATAACTTTATCAACTGACCTTAGTTCAACTGGCGTGAATACGTGAACGATTTTGTATGACTACTGATTCATCGTATAATGAACGTGTGTGAGTGAGTTTGAGAAATATTGTAGGCTAGCTGAGCGTTTGTGCATATATCGTTTCAGGAACAAAGTCGCTGCCCAACTGGCCTATATAGTTCACCTTAGTGTGTTGGGTCTTATAGTTGACAAATTATGTAGCCAGTAACTGGACGTTTGATACTAAAGCTGATTCCAAATTTACTTCAGAGCGAACCACCGGACATGGACTTTTATGGTGGGACTACTAAGTGTGGACATGACATTTTATTGTACGACCGCCAGCCTGATAACTTCAGCTGGCAGACCAGAGTTGATCTGTACATTTTAGTGCCAGCCCCTCCTGTTCGCAATAGGCACGCCGATTCCGTTGGTAGTGAAACGTTTTCAACATTGGTGTGAAGCTCGATGAATAACGGAACATTCAAATCTAGCTACCTAACTTACGAGTATTCATCGTGATTGTAACTGTTGGTGTGTAGTATGGAGTTTCAGTGAAGGTAAGTTAAAAGACACTTACGTTCGTTCGTAGCTTTTGGATTCTGATGACAGTTTTGACGGGTCTAACTTTGTGGAAGAGCAGTTGAGGAGAGTTTCGCCTTTGTTAGGACCCATCAACTGTCAACAGTCTTACGCTCATCAGGTTTTTGATTCCGACCGTCATATATGTTGTGGGGAGCAATTTGGCGTGTGTTTCATTGAGCTTACATTAGACTACTGACGAGCTGTAACGAGAGTGATACTCAAGTACAGTGCTTCTTTCGAAAAGAGCTGACGAGTAATACGATCAATTGTGGGTGATTTTAAACTTCTGTGAACCACAGTTCCCCATTACTTACCACTAAAACTAAAAAAGTGTATACACATCTGGTATCCTCTATTGGACCGGTTGGAAAGAAACATCACATATAGTAAAATGAAACCAACGAAACGGTTTGAAGTGATCGTCATTTGCAGGAGAGGGATTCTACAAAAGCTACGGGAGAAATGATGGAGTGAGTGGAAAACATAACAGAAATCTGACTAGAAAACCCTGGACGCTGCACTACGGTTTTGATAAACTACATAGTTGAAACACTTTCTCTTGAGACACTTTGAGTGTGTCCAAAATATGAACTAATGGAGTGTATTCAAGAGGCCTGAGTCGTAAGCATATATTTCGGATTTCTGATCCTGATCAGCTTTAATCAGCGAACGAAATTCAAGTCAGGTGTTTGTTCGAAAGTGATCACCCGAAACGTCTGTCCAAATGGGTACCATATGGTCAACCATTGTTGTGATTGCAAAAGGCGCTTGGTCTACGAATTTGCTTATTACATGAAATCCCTTACAGGTTATGTTTAAACATAGGAAAACGAAAGCATACAATCGTTCGCATGGCGGACATGTATTCACACACATCGGAGAGCAGTATATCGTCATTCTTCTTAGTGACACGACACATATAGTGCATACACAAATTTCCAAAAGTAGCTTCTGGTTCATCGTTTTCCTGGCGTTGGGACTTGCCTTTAATTTCCGGACGTACAAACTATACTACTCACAAACCTGTTATATAATGCCGCAAATGACGTTCATTTGGCAGTTTTTTTTGTGGTACATTCTCCAACTAACGATACACAATGTGTAAACACAAAAAATATCGACGAATACGGTGTCAAAGACAGTAATGAACAGAATCATATACAACGGCTGTAAAACAGCTTACAGGGACCATTCTAAACCAAACTCGTCTATTTGGCTACAGGACAGTAAATATGTCAGCAAAAGATACCATCCACTACCGCCCGTTCATAACCACAAAGCTGACTGGGACACATACGTTCTGGTTGTTACAAAAATCATTCTTCAGGAGTAGAATAGTTAATTTATTCAGAGAGACAGGTAAACTTGGATTGGCCCTCAGAGCATTATAAAACTCCGTAGAAGAATTAATCCACTGTCACAAAACTCACAATAAACTGACTTATCGGCTTCTTTTAACAGACAAAAATAATGGATTACACAGAACTTGGTTGAAAATGAAGCAGTAAATAGAAACATTATTTGGACGCAAAAGCTTCCGGCAACTGGAGCCTGTCAGTACGCATTACACAACTCTGTGAGCGCGACTGGTTGGGTTTATAGACTTGGTTAGCACATACACGTGGAAAAGAAACTAAGTTTTCTAGTTGGGTCTGTTCTAAAACTTTCCCAAAAATGTACATTTTATTAATGGCATTTAGGATTTTTTAATTCTCACTGGCAGAATTTAGTATTTTTGGCGACTCATATAGTGTTCAGTCAGAAACCGAACTACTCGCTTAATTTCCTACGTAATTTCCACGATAACTCATGTCATGCATACAGTTCAGTTCTGACTTCACGACAAATTAGATGAACCCACAGTAGATAATAAACTTAACATTGTTTCTCTATGAAATCTTAATTACGAACATTTAGAAGGAAGTAAATGTCATCAACAAACTCATACGGTGTGCATCTTCCGACATTTGTGAACAATTTCCATTATCTTACCAACATCGCTTCTACAGCTCACCCATGTAAATTCCTCCACACCTTTTATGAATAATCTATTATATGATATAACCAATTATATATATATATATATATATATATATATCGTGCAGTTAGTTTGCGTTCTGATAGCATCTTATTTGGGAGTCACACAAAACGATAGACTCGGGCTGTTTGAAAAGAGTTGTAAAACCCGATTTGTTTATCTACTTCTTTACCCATAATATTTACATGTAACCTAAAAATACAGACTTCCAACGTATCGAAAACAGGTCGAAATAATTTTCTGTAATACATAATCAAGCCTCATGTGAACTGTTGATCATACACTGCTTAATTCCCACGGCTAATTAAAATACTTCGACGTTTTCATACACGTTTACATAAATGAAATAAACTTTTGTATAGATGGCCCTTGTGGGTGCGATTATTTGATAGATGATACTTGGGTTCTGAACTTAGTAATGGTTTGCCTATTGTACGTATAATGCTCAATTGTTTTCACCCCGTTTCGTCCAAGGGCTACGAACATTCAAGTTTTCTCCCAAATGTCCTAATATTCAGCTGTACCTCTAGCCTGTGAATATCTTGTAGGAAGTTGTGCAGTGTTAACTTAAATGTTTCGTGGCTCCGTCCATCTCTAAGATGGTCAAATAGACTAGTGTTTACTATATACACTGTCCATCATGTGACCGCGAAAGTCAGTAATGTGATTTGAAAATGGTCCCACGTAGTTTGACTGTGGACTTAACGCCTATATCACTGAAAGGAACATTGTTTAATAATTGTTGTCTCAGTGTTCAGTTTATTTAGATTTAATGCTGGAACCTAACAATCAACGAATCCAAATTTCTTCTCCATTAAGCAAACACTTAAACGACACTGAAAACAGTAACTGAGCACAATTTTTGAAAATAGTGGGCGAGTGATAACAAAAAAGTAAGATACCATACATTAATAATATACTAACACAAAATCATCTTTATAAAACTTTTTACTACAATAGCAACTTTTGGATGTTTTTAACAGTTTTTCATGAAAAATTGAAGAGACTCAAATAATGGAGTTCAGCTGTCACATTAATGAAAAGAGTTCCGTGAATAACTACCTAATTGTTATTCATTATTTTTCTTAGAATCTTACATAAATTTCTTGTCAGGGGTGTCCGATTTCTCCATTTCTGTCCAATTTTGTCATGGACGACATTCTAGAGGGTGCGCTTCGCGAATCCAGTGAGCTTGGTGTTGAGCTTCTTCCTGGCGCTAGATTGACCGATCTAGAGTATGCGGACGACATTGTCTCACTTAGCCCCTCTGCCGAAAACATGCAGACCATGCTGAACAAGGTGAGTGGTTGGGCTGATTTGTATGGAATGCACTTCGCACCTTCAAACTGCAAAGTACTGCTTCAAGACTGGGGCACTTCAACCCCTACTTTCTTCATTGCAGGTACTCCACTTGAGTCTGTGGACAGTTTCACGTACTGGGGTAGCACTATCTCGTCAAGTTGTAATATTGCTGATCAGATATCAGCAAGAATAGCAAAGGCACCAGTTGCCTTTGCCAAACTGCATCATCTGTGGCGTCGAAAAGACGTCTGGCTGTCACTGAAAGGAAGGGTATATAATGCCTGTGTGCGCTCCATTTTGCTTTATGGTTCGGAAACGTGGCCTGTTCACAAAGAAGATATCAACAGGCTTGCTGTGTTTGACCATCGTTGTCTCCGCCAGTTGGCCCATATTAAATGGACCGATCGCTTGAGTAATGTGGCAGTTCGCCGGCGCGTATTCCGAAACGCTCGGGATGCGTGATCAATTGGTCAACTACTCACGTTGCATAGCTTGCGGTGGTTGGGTCACATACTTCATATGCCAGCTGAGCGTCTACAGTACCGAACATTAGATACTGAGACCACCAACAGTTGGGTGAAACCACATGGTGATCAAACAACAACGTGGTCACAAAATATGAACACCTTGACTGCTCCATTGAGCAGAGTGGGTAGATGTTGCCTGCCTGGACGGAGTCCTCGTGATCACTCAAACCGCTGGTTAGAAACGCTGTCCGAGATGGCGGTGTGTCGTAGTCAGTGGCGTACCTGTATCCATACCATTTCTAGTTCTTCCGTCTAGTCTTCTATTAATAATTTTCAATCTTCTTAGTAACGTTTTCTTCCAGGATATACCACGTCACTGTTGAGGTGAGCGGCGGCCGGAGCCACAGTAGCTTTTGGTCAGGCTCATGGCTGTTATGATGATGACGATGATGATGATGCTTCTTCCTCCTAACATACTCCCACGGATCATTAAATTTTCGTAACCATCAGGGCGTCGGTCCAATGTGTCTTACTGTCTGTTACCAACTTCGTTGAGGACCAGTTGCTTTTTCTATAACTCTGTTCCAAATCCGTCCACTTTTCGCACGTAATACACGTCTATTTCCCGACTAACATGGAGATCGAAGCAGATAGGCAATTATGGTTCTTTCTACAGTACAAGCCTGATAACTTCCAGGTTGCTTTATCTGATAAGAAGTGTGTGCATATGTGATTGTACGCGTGGTTTTGGTTACACAAATGTCTCTTATGTGTGTGTGTCTGCATACATACAGTAGCACGACATACTTTTCCCAAATGAGCTATTAACAAAATGCCGTTTACATGTTATACACATGGATGGAAATAAATCATCGGATGGAGTTTATTTTATTATTCAGCTTCAACAACGATGTGTCACTGTTACTTTCGTTTTGTTTAGTCAGCCAGTATGCACTGTGTAATAATGTAAAAATGTATGTGATGACTAACCGGATTAAGTAACCGGAACAAGACGACGTGAAATGTGGTGAAACATGTTACAAGTCAATGTGGCGCGCAGTTTCTTTCAAATGTGGACGATCGGAGTGAGTGCACACATGTACACTGGCAAGAAATTCACTAACATGCACATTTTACATACTTCAGTTGATCTAGATGAGATTACTAAATGGAGTGACCAGTTCCGGTGTTTGTTACTGGTTCAACCAGCTCTGGGTGTGTGCATGGATGACAGAAGATTATATCGACATGGTGTTCTGGTTTACTGGAAGGTTGTATGATTGGACGATATCGTAGGATAGGTTCTACAGGTCCTACTGTCTTACGATACTGAACGAATTACAAAAACTCCAGATAGCCAACATCAGGTGACGTTGCCGTTTGGATTGCCGGTGTAAAAGTGGTCTGTAGAGAAACGAGTAGATTTTCCGAATTGTAAACTTGGTCACGGCAGCACAGCCTCCCTGTTCCCACATCAGACCGTATAGTTGTGCTTTCTCCAAGTATGAATGGTAACTAGTGTAGAAAACCCTCAGACAATTGCTATTTCTTCACATCTACACGAAGTTCTCATTTCAAGCTTTTCATGTTGAACACATATGTAGGATTTACCTCCAATAGTTATAGAGAGTTGACACTTTATGTAGATGGTTTTTCCACTGGTCAGAAGACCGAATTCTCTGTCCATTTGTTATTACTTAACCAATGCACTTGTGTTCCTCAGTGAATGGACTGCTTGCCTAGTATTTTTCAGAATGATACCCAAAAATTATGCACAATTTCTGGTTTATCCTTAAAACGTCGGTAACACTGTAGTCGTTTTAGTGCTTTAGGTCGAAATATGAAAAACGTATGCTGATAGCTTCATCCAAAATAGCCCATAATCGAAATACATAAATGTACCCCTCGTTCCCCAAGTGTGGATCGGAATACAAAATATAGAGTTTAAGCCAAACGGCTTGCCCAAAATGCAAGCCTCCCTGCCGAGTCGGGTTAGCGAATAGCCTCACCATACCGATCAAGCTGGCTGCACGGGGGGGGGTGCACATGCATTTCAGGTAGTCACTCGCCCCCAACGTCCCAGTGTTTTGGTCACCTCGGTTGGGGAGAGATAACACCAGGCTGTTTCAGTGTTTGAAAAGACATTCTTGACTGTGAACTAGCATGCACCGATGAGCGTAAATGAACAGAATAAAAATATTATATTCCCACAACGGATTGTACCATCACGATTGTTTTTTCATAAACTGGCATAGCTTAAATATTAGTAACTGTGTTGCCGTATCCATGTCCAAATGCATGTACAAAAGTTTATAGGGCGAAATCGGTTTGATCTCTTTCTGTTATTTCCTATTGTTTGTGATTGTCCGCTACTCTGTCCGGTAGACTGTATTATTGTCATCCCTGTTTGTTATGGGGTGGTTGATTTATTTGTTTTCTCCATTTGTTGAAGTTGTGAGAATGTATAAATGTGAAAATCGGACTCCACGGCTCCCATTCACTTTCGGTCCGTAGTAGTCCAGCGATTGCTCAAATGTAATGAGAACATGAAACCAAAATATTTCCATTGTGCAACTGAGACATTCGAATCACGTGATTCTGATCTGTGTATGTGTTGCCGTCTTGGATAATGGATCCACTCGTGTGCTTCTTGTTGACGTTATGAGTCTATTCAATACAGGATGAGATAGCACCAAAAATGGTTGCACTTCCTTCCGGAACGTGTTACCATCGTCGTCCTGATCGTCGACTGCCATCTGGAAGATTTCCCGGCAGCTGTTCATCCCCTTGTTGTAAAGGTATTGAACTAACAAAAGTCTCTCTATTCCAGTGAATAAAAGTAACTTTGGTGATTAGTATGAGATGTCGGTTTGTATAAACTGAACTGAACTCACAAATGACGGCAGCTGTTGTGTTCCTATGGATTTTTCAGTCACCCCCTGTCAAAAAGAAGCACTATACTTGAGGTCAGTGGTGCGGTGGTTAACACGGTTGCTTTGTAAGAGCATGGCCGGAGTTCCACTCCTGGCTGTGGTAAGATATACAACACATTGACGAGTTCTAGCAAGAGCGAAACTTTACTACAATACTTCTTTTCGAAAAGGGCTAACTGGCATGCTTATGGGAATACATCTGTGATCAATTGTCAGTTATGTAAAGCAGTTCTTTGAAACATCTACATAATGCTGATCCACAGTATTTTGTCAGTATGAGCCGGCGACTTATGTAAATGTGACCGGCCTACCTATGGCGTGTGTTGTTGATACATGTAAACCTTTTCAGCCATGTAAACAACATCAACAATTCATGCTAGTACTTCCCTTCAAAAATATCCAACCAAGATACCTCTGACAGACAGCCCTTATTGTTGTTGCACGGATGTTTTTATCTCAAGCTTCCAAATGTATCGTATTCAGCCTTTATACTTTAAGATGGGACCACGGAGATGCTACATATGCAGTTCCGAACCACCTGTTCCATTTGGCTGCTGTTTTCGCGATGTTAGCTCCGAGGTTCACACACCTAAGGTGTCCCCCAGCCTTATAACAACACGGATCAGAAGTCTCAGTGAGAAAACGGTGAGTCTGCAAACAAACTTTATTTATTTTATTTACTCACCGTACACAAGCGGACTTCAACGTAAAGAATAGGGGGCGCTAGGGAAATGGACGTGAGAGGACCTTCAGCACAACCGCGCGGTAGCTACCAGAGAGGACGAATGTCAACGGAAATTCCAGTTGATCTTCAGGATTCAAACAAGTGTCAGTCTAGTTGGGCGGCGTTCCCAACGGTAGTAGCTAAAACACTGTTATCCTAGTGAATGCAGCCTACAATGGTGGAGATGGCGCAGATTCTTTATACAGCTATGAGCGAAACTGCGATAATTACGCCAACACACTAACCTTGATGTTAGTGGTTTGTAGTAAATTTACATTTGCGAGGTAATGTGAACTGACGCGGTGGTACTGGCAAGGCAACTCTCACGCCACAGGGAGTTTAGGATTTTAGGGACGTCGAAGGTGATCTCACTACACCGTCTGATTGATCGTGATTAACCCTGGCAAATCTACCTGCGTGTATTTTGTTGGCCACAGTTCCAGACAGATTGGCCGTATATTTCGGTAAATCAATAGAACGTGTTCTGTCTCTGCTTGGTTTGCGGGTCTTATGTGTCTACTGCTGCAGTATCGTGTTATCAATCACTAAGTTTCGCTATACGAGCGCGGGAATATTGTTGACATTAATGGTGATGATGAGGTTCAGAAAGGCATGCATCACTAGCGTGATCATAGTCATGTCAGCCGTATGCAATATGTGACTCCTTATGCCCTAGGGATAATAGTCAACGTTAGGGTCGGGAAGTGAATAATTCTCAGAAGAATAGATGTACAGATGGTCAAACGGTCCGGAATTGTGGCCAATAAAATGCAAGGTTGGTAGATTGTCAAGGTCAGTCACTGCCAATCAAAGAGTGGCAAAAGAAAGCAACGGGTTCGGCACTACACGTGTAACAACAAGTTTGCATTCCGTTAGGATCGTTTGGTTCAAAGTTGAACAAAGACCTATCGCGTAAAACTTTGTACCTCAAGACCAACCGTATGAAAGATGGTAGAGAGAAACAACTGAATTGTTGGTTAAGCAGTCGGCTAGCAAATAAGCCAGCTTTGAAGCATCTACTGACGAAATTAACGTAACGGTTATCACGCTGCAGTTTGAAACGAACGAGCAGACTGTCGTTGAAATAAACGGTCGAAACTTACAGTGGCTGTCTAAAGCAAACAGATGCATACTAATATCCGCAGCCATCAGGTTGGTTGCGAAGAGCTTGCAAGAGCAGAACGGTCGAAACTCTTGCCATTTCTCGTATGCATTTGGTTATTGCCGGCCACGGACAGTCGCAGTGAACCGCAAACAGAGAACCCTGAGTGTACGCGTCACTTAATTACGGCACGCCACATGTCTGTTTTGCTCCGGGCAACCGAGTGATCAGTTCGCGGACCCGTGTTTCCTGGCAAGATGACACCCACCTTTCCCGTTTTGCATGATCCCACGAATCACACAAGCGTACCTATCGCTGTGTTGTACGGTCTTCATTTTCCGCATGGTCATCTGTGTTGATCGCGATGTCCAAATGAGAGACAAGGTTGGTCGCAACTAGTGAAACCCGGCCGGCAACCGAAGATCAGCTGGTTACACCCAGTTTACTTGAGAACATGTAAGATGAAGCAAAATAATTTCAGGAAAGACTGTTTTCAAATAGGAGAAAAGGGAGGATACCAAGCAAAATTCCCATATGAAGGCGAAATTCGCCGTCATTTGAATCAGGAAATTGCTAGAAGAACCGTGGTCACTGAATCAAAACAGCTGGTGAATCCCCTTATAAACCGCTTTATGTTCAACCAAAGAATAATCATTTTTCTTTACTACGTGGCTTTGATCATCATGTTGTAATAAACTGGGCATTTATTGAAGAATTCTACTTTGAATGAACCAAGAAAACTTTATTATATAAACTTAAAAGAAGGGCCGCGACGTAATTACGTGTACACCCCTAGGTTGTAGCAGCCCCATTTACAACAACCTGTGCACATTTGGAGGATTCGCACAACAGCGTCTAGGACTGACGTGATCAAAACGAATTCAGAATGTTTGTGCTTAAATCAAGTGTCGATCACCAAACAGTCGCAGTGTTGGTAATATATGGGATCCTAAATGTTGATCCTGAAACGGTTGAGATACATCGACCTATTAATTGATGGGTTTTGGCTGGAACTGCCTGCGCGAGTAGGTCCTAACCAATTTTGGTAAATAGAAGTGAGTAATTTGTGCCTACCTTTACTTCACCATTGGTTCAAGCAAATACTTTGTCAATCCATGAATGAGGTAACCTTTAGAGTATTCGTAGAAATGACCCGATAAACCTCAGATACAAAATGGAGCTTATGAAAAAACGTGATGAAATCATTAGGCTTATCGGGTTTTGTAAACAGAAAACAAAACACCATCATGAACTTACCAAGTACACTGACACGACAAACCGTCTTTGTTGCGCAGCACCCTGTGACGGAAACGGTTGTTAACTATGCTAACACTGGTAGTGTGTTTTAGAGACATTTTAGTAGCCATTTCACCATGTAACCTGTCATGCGGTGGCAGATACAAATTGTCCATCTCGCCCCCTGGGTCGGTCCTATACACACTGAGCTATAGTGGTGGACGGTGTGGTTTAGATTGATAGTTTATGTGATTAGTTGTTCGCCGTGCTTGATAGTTCGGTCACAAAATATCTCACTATCAACTGGTTTGGTAATAATACCATAGACAAGATAACTTTGGAGCTGAGGGAGAACCTGACTGAAATTCCACCAAAGATAAATTAATTCACTTTGTGTGTCAGATTGTGGGTCCAAATATAAGACCACGAGAGTCCAGAATTGTGATCAGCTAAGTTTCTCTGATGGTCACATGCAATGTTTTTGTATTCAGTTACAGGTACACCCATTAGCAACTTAATCATAAGAAGGGCATTTCACATCTACCAGTGGTTGATAAATATGTCTTAACTGGGATGAATTTGTCTACCCATGTAACTGGTAAGGTAATTTATTAATACGTTTACAATTAAACAAAATGTATAATATCTATGTACTCAAATGTCCAGCCGTTTTTGTATCACTTAGCCTCATTTAGCTTCTTTAGACAAACTAAATTGTCCAACTGACAATCATTGATGACGAAAGTAACAGGTGCTTATAAATTGGTTTCTGAATTATGAAATTGAGATATATATGTGGGATCGCGCTATTTCAGTAGAATAATGTGTGATCATGTGTACTTGGAGCGCAGTTCAGCGTCTGAGACATACTGTAGAATATGTCACGATACACGGCTACACCCAGTCTATCGGAGCAGCTGTAAACCTCTTGATTAGGACAGAACAAGACAGAATATTTAAGGTTTACTCAAATAAAACTGGTTCTGTGTATGCATAAATAACGGTTAGCAAATTGTACAACTTATAACCAAGCGAATGTTGAACAGGAAATTTAACCGTCAGCATGTATCACTCATTAATGCGGTGGAGTAAACAATTCATTGGGTCCGCAAGAGAAAAACAAAAGAGAGTTTAAGTAAGAGTTCGTAGTATCAATTCAGAATATGTTACGTGTAACAATGTGGGAAATGTTTGGTCAGTATTTAATGTAACCAACATGTGGGAATATAGCTAAAAGACACAGCACGCTAATTTGTCCAGTGGGATATAGGTATAAGAACAGTTGGGATTGACACTGTACAGACCAAAGTCCGTGATTGGATATTTAGGCGGTAGCATCGCAGGCTTGGTATGCGAGTTCTGTGATTCGGTCCTCTAGGCTGGCGGTTTGTTATCGCACCCTTATTTTCACCTGTAACAGTCTGAACATAAGCTTTATTGATTCTGGCCAAGATAAATACATATACATAAAAACGGTCATCATAAGTCTAAAGACCATCTGTCGACCGACAGAGAGCACTAGCAGAGTTTTACTGGTAATTATTTGGCAAATAACCAATTCATATGTGCTGATCTATTAGGTTATACACGCGGATGAAGTTAATAACCTGATTGGAATAATCCAATGAGTGATTATGTTTTCGTGGTTTTTCATGCTAAGTCAAAGTGCCACGACGTCACAGCCTCAAATGAATGACAAAGGTAACTTACCAGGCATAAGAATAACACTATATGATAAACGTGTTGTCATGTGGACTTTAGCTCATTTTTCGGTAAAAACGCTCCTCTGACGAGCTCTAACAAGAGCGAAACTCGAGTCTAGTGCTTCTTTTCGAAAGGGGCCCAATGGAAAGTCTATGGAAATGCGACCGCTGTGATCAGTTGTGGGTGATGTTCAACTTGAAGGACAACGCTCCTCGTTTAAGTTTGTGACAAGTTCGTAAGTATTATGATTAATGCGAGTAAACAGTCTTATGGTGGCTCATTGCATTTGGGTCAGGATTGTAGGCCAGGTTACATTTGTCCCTTGAAATGAATCTTCATCACTTGCTTGGTAAGTTACAGTTCTCTGTAAGCTTACAAGTACACAGTGAAGTAAGTGGTATATATATATATATATATATATATATATATATATATATATGAGAGGTTGTACTCACTCACTCTCCCGCACAAAGAACAACAAACAGTGCTCACATAACCGTCATTTCAGTCGCGATTTAATATCATAGAAATAAAAATTAGCAAACATGTTCGACCAGTTTGGTCCGATTCGACTTGTTAGTAAAAAAAATTAAGTGTTACAGTTCAGGCTGAAATGATATCTCAGTCGGTTGTGATGCATATGTGTGGCAGTGCTGTTGACATTCGTGGACAATGAATAACCAAACGGTACACAACGTCATAGCCACCTTTAGTCCTTTCGTTGTCTACGTTAGGCAGGGCAGGAACGGGACAACTTTATATTCGAGTCAGGCACAACAAAGCTAACCTTACTGAGATGCCCATTTCAAGTGAACCGCCAGTGTCCATCAACCTTTTGAATGACTCCTCCTGTTACTCCATAGATGGTTCCAAATCACCTGAAACAAGAATGTAATACCCAGTTTTCAAGGAGTCAGCGACACTACGAACAGCCTGCCATAAGAAGTTATTGTGGAAATCATTGAACAGAAATTTTGTATAAGTATGCGGTTTTGTCTTTGCTGAATCGTTGCTTTTCCTATAAAATTACTCGAATTAAGAAGTGGTTTTCGTAATGGGTCATTTATAAAGGTCAAATTGTATGCGGTTTTGCAGATGGTCTAATCATTAAGATGTTGAGTGTAGGTAACTGTCTGTTAAGTGACCACTAGGCGATCACATATTAAGTGCGACTATGTATAAGTTACGGTTAATGAACATGTACTCAAAGATCCCGGTCTATCACTCTCTCGTCTGTTGATTCCTGAATTATCGTAGTGATAAATCAAAGAAAAAGTGTAATTACTCGATTACAGTGGAACCGAAAACAGAAACGGTCAAACTCCAGTATGCAGAATGGAATCAGTTACCATGAGTTGCGTGCCAAAAGTCACCCAAATGGTAGGCCGAATACACAAGGGTATTCAGAATGGACGGAACACGCGGATGCAATCAGTTTCAGCAGAAAACCAACAGGCTTATCTTTTCAGCATACATCAGTGACCAATCCATTCCTATTTTCTGGTACCACCGTGACAGAGAAAACAAAGTTTTATAGACCGTTCAATAATTTATATTTAACGCCCCAAAACGTCCCCAAGTGTATAAACGGAAATACGATTCTTCATCATATACGGCTGACTTTATTGTTAGATCGACAGTCTAGGTTTATTTGACAAACAGAACGCATCATGGGAACTGTACTAAATGATCTAATTTGTAGGTTTTAATGACATCTTAATCGTCTTCACAATGGGATTGAACAGTTCGTAACAGTCGAACAGCGATCCGACATTATAATGCATGTGTATCATAAACAAGGTGTAACGAACTTGAATA
Source organism: Paragonimus heterotremus (assembly GCA_013368495.1). Classification (NCBI taxonomy): domain Eukaryota; kingdom Metazoa; phylum Platyhelminthes; class Trematoda; order Plagiorchiida; family Troglotrematidae; genus Paragonimus; species Paragonimus heterotremus. The sequence goes on along the minus strand of LUCH01004191.1, from coordinate 6,303 downwards.
ATATGATAACCTTATTAGATCACGAACAGCTTAGAAAATGGGATATTTTGGCCCAAATAGTCATACTGACCACCATAAGGTTTTCATTTTATAAATAGTTGGTTGTTCGTTTAGCCATAAGCTGGAGGGAAGCCTGATAGCATTAAGAACGGCTGTTGTAGTCACCGGAGATACCATTTGATAAGGTTCAACCAGAACTCAATTTAGCATAATGTATCCATTTAGCAACTGTGATAAATCTGTACATTTTTACTTTCGTATGCAAATGAACCATCACACTTATTGTGACGGTACTGCAAGTCATTCTACACGTGCGCCTGACCCCAGGGTATCAGAACCAGTCCTGAGCAGTCTCAGAGTCACTATTCCTCAGGTCAGGTCGAGTAAGGGTGAGTGTTTGTTCAATACTTCCAAGAAAGACCTATTCAATAGTTGTCTGAACGAAAACAATCGACGTCCCTTTGCATGGAGATAATGATGGCTTGCAGTTGACCTGCAAACGCCGTTCCTTTTTAAAGTCGCTCACCCAGTGAGGTCGAGGTCACGCATATTGAGTCACTAGAGGAGAGTAGGACATGCGTCAGTTATCTTGTTACTGTGACCACCGAGAAGAAATGCCCGACGTTTACCATCTATTGGTGGCAATTTCTGTTCGCTCGACTTCACTGGAAGTGACAACATGTCTGAATCTTTGAGTAGATCTTTGACATAAACCACATCGTTAGTAAATTAGCAGACTAAACAGGCAAAAACTCCCTATGCGAAGTGAAGTCACTGTTGACAAACAAGCTGGTATCTGTTAGAAATATTGAAACATTCATTCATTCTTAAGTAAGAGAATTGATATTTTAATATTATAAATCAGGATGACACAAATAATCATACAACGTGAGTAAAGAAAAAGTCAGTGTGCAGTTTGTTCTGGTTTGAGTGGTAGCAAACGTTTTGACAAAAGGCTGATTATTCCAATTGCAGATTAGAACACCCGAATAAGGAGGAGAGTGGTGGAAGTTCAAAGATGATTCACCCAGTGTTGCCATCATGCACCCCGATGAACTCACCGTCAGTGAACAGCTCCCCTGTTCTATACGATACATAAGCAACTCTGTAAACGGTCACGAATACAGCTTAATCTTCATTTAAGTTCTCCAAAAAACAGCTTGTTTGGAAAGCAAACTACGTTGTACTGATTCCAATCATTCCGAAGATCCATGTCGGTGAATCAAGATAAACTTGATCCAGGTTTGGTGTCACACTGATGGATTAAACTATACTCCTCCAAAGCTTCAAGTGTGGTGACAACAATCTTGTCCAAGTTGGCTGTAAAGTGACAGTCCGTGAATGGTATAAATAACGATATAAATAAAAACGTGTTTATATATTCATAACTTGGATTTATACAAATTAGAAGACAAGAGGAATGTTTAATAATGCATGAGTCTTTATAGGCTTCTGAGTCCAACGCTAGTACTCGGGTAGGCATCGAGTCTGTTTCATTACACTACTACTACTATATCGTTTATTTTGAAGAACAATATACACATCTTCGTTCAAACGAGAAAAACTATTGTTGACACCAAAATTAAGCAACAGATGTGTAAACTGTGAATGTGGAAACCGGCTGTCTGCCAAATGTAAGACGCTGCATAGTTAGCAACGCTGATCAGTTGACAAGTCCTCTCACAAGAGTAGCAAGCGTTAATAGTCCAGTCATCAAATGAAAAGTTACTTGTGCCGTATGTAACAAACGGATTTTCGTAAAAGAAAAGATACACAAAAACATAATGAGAAATAAAATTAAACGGTCACTCTCATCAAATTAAAAGCTCTTCAGGGCACAGGGGTGCTATCACAGTCCAGGTTTATGCATCGGGACGGAAAACTGTTCTCCATAGTGAGATAAGTGTTAGAGAGGTGACAACAGTTACCGTCAGGTTCCCCGCATAAATGTGTCGTAGGTTTTTAGGTGACCTAGAACCACATGTTGCCATTACCACTCATTCTAACCGAAACACACTAGCAAACTACAATTTATGTTGAGGAGTCAGTTACACATAAACGAAGAATATGATAAAATTGAAAACTCTAGTCATGAAAGAAGTGGGACACGATGTATGCCATGGCAAACTTCGATGTTTGTTTTAGACCGTTAGGTTCAATTACTCGAATCTAAGCAACACAACAACTCACAATGCATTCTAAACTGTCTGTTAGTGTCCAGTCCTTAACACTGATAAGGTAATTGGATAGTGACAAACAAACGCTTTTAAATATTTGAAATGGACTTAAATTTTCCTGATGAAAATCACTTCTGCATATCTTTATAAGGGGGCCAATGTGAGCTTACTAGTGCAGAACCGCCTTCGGGGAAACGTCAACGCTGGTTGTATCCCAACACTTTCTATCAAACAGTTGGTGTCGCAATCCGATGAATCATCTCCGTAAATCGTTGAGAGCATGTAGCTTCTTACATTGGCAGAACGGAGCGACTGCTCTAAACTAGAATTACTGAATACCTGTCGACCTGAGTCTAATCCCAAATTGCACAAATGATCGATGCTTTGTTAATAACGGTCACTATCATCCGAAACTACAAACAACCTGCCCAGCTGTTGTATGTTACTTATTGATGAAACACCAACAACTCGATATGTCCAGGTTTAGGTAAATTCACACGACCACTAACCAATGTCTTTTTCAATATGCTGAGAGGATTGCCATCGGAAAATATTGGTCTGTTCTGCGCATTCAAAAGGCATTATGTATTTGGGAACTTCTACGCTCAACAGTTTATTGAAGTTCATTTTGCGGCCTGGAGTTCATCTGACAAACCAAACCGTATGTATCAGGCACTTGTCAAAATGCAGAGAGGTTTGTCATGGTACAACTCTTGCAACATAACGCTTCCGATATCACTTTTCAAAACACAGATTATGCAAATTCCAGAGATGCAAGACATGGCCCGAACGGTGTGTGAAAGGTGAAACAATACGTACTGTCGGACTTGCCATACTCGTCAAGGCTCAAAAAATGAAGGTCACACAATGGAACCAAGACACTCACGATGTGGTTGATCGATAGGTGGTAGGCTGATACCCGCTAAAAAAACGTACATGATCGGACGAGAGATTGTCAGCTGGGCAGACTGGTCGAACAACGATCAAGCAAAACAATCAGTCCTGAATCGAATGAAAAAGACTGATTTGGATTAACTGCACCAACTGCCTCCACAACACTTTGTGTATAGTGAACGAAATATGGGAAGTACACGACTTCCAACGCTGAGTTGTTGATCGTTTTGCTGTTGTGAAAAACGATCCACCACACAGGATACGCATGTTTATTCAAGGTCAACCAGTCGTAGACTTGGTAAAGGTTAATCATCTCAGTGGTAGGTTGTAAGCACACATTCCGTCCAGAGGTAAACTTACCTAATCAGTTATGTAATTTGTTTGTTGCGGTAAAGTTGCGAAATGCCTGTATGCACGAGTGAAACAAATTAGGGTCTGATGAATGACTTGCTTTACTTGAGACAAAAGCGCTCCGCTTCGTCACAGTCGCGTACTATCAAGAAAATGGCATTCTGCGGTATTTTTAGAGCTAAATAATTATCGTACCCGACTTATTTTCCATCAATGTTTCTTCTTAGCTCGACTCCTCCTTAAAGTTGCGCATCAGTATTCCCATGACAACGTGATATCCATCACCTTAATATTGGCCATGTGGTCATGTGCTTCGATATAACTGTTTGAGACCTACAGATAACTCTTTCCTTCAGTTCGAAAACCATGAATTTTAAAAGGGAATCTATCAGATCAATCCCCTTGGCCTCCAAGTTTGAACTCTGCGGATCCCCTTCTTCGGGCGCACCTCAAAGGTATAAGAAGAACATAACATTCATTCAGAAAACTTTCATCAGAAAATGTTCAACCTTCGTATCTGATATGTGCGTCAATAAGTTACCGAGATAACGGATGCCGGTCTGATCAGTCTTTGTGATTTACACTATTTTTACTGGTTGTAGTTTGTCCTGCATTGCCCAAAAGGAACCTAACTGAAAAATGGTAACTTACCAGTAAGAATTGGTTAACAATTGATGAATGAATGGACATCATGTAGTTCCTCCAATATTTTGATATAACCGCACTCGACGGTAGTTCGTGTAATTCTACCATTTTGTAAGCCTAACTCTTTCGGTCTGGTTACAAAGGACCATGAATCATCGGGGCCTCCAGCAACCAGTAATCGTTAAAACTTATTTCAATGTTGATTACCGTGCTTTTTGATTATAATCCGTGCTTGCTTGGAGCTTAAGGTTGATTGAACAAAATAGTGATGTTGATCGGTACCATTAGGAGTGGTAGACGTTGTACCATCCGTTAAAATGCGATTGGTCGAAAAGGTGAACCAAGCAAAACGGGACGGTAGGTGAAACATACCGATGTGCGAACACAGGTACATCAGGGATCGTCACAAATTCCTGCGTGCAGTGTGCATTATAAGCATCTATGAAGGATACAATTGTTGATAACGAAATGGTTGTTTGTAAGGAAATCAGTGAGTAAGTTCAGCAGCGACTATCTCTCATGGTTCAACACAGAGGATTTTCGGTTGGACAGTAGGCACATAACTTGCCATCCACTTTGAAAATACTGTCCATGAACTATGACTGGACACCTAAACGTTCATTCAAAGTATTTTGGCCTGAATAGGGCAGGTCATCCTGATTGTCATTTAGTACCAGAATACGATGTGATCGCCTCTACACCTCCTGTCCTGTCAAGGATTATGCAATTTGTGTACACTCACATAGGTCGATAAATGTACAAACGGCAAGACCTACAATTACTCTTAATTTTCTTGAGCCGCTATGACTGTCAGCCCTAACAGTTGCACACTACTTACGAAAAAATGACTCAGCTTGGTAGACAGCTTGCATCACCGTCTTCCAAACTAGCTTACTGCCCTTAAACCTTGTAATTGAGTAATATAAGATTTATCCGACAAATTAATCCAGATCACTGTAGCCCAGAGATGAAGAAGCCAACAGTAGCAACACATACCGCATGAAGTTGTTGTTGACTGTCGCGTTCTGCTAGCATTCAAATATGACGTTGATGTTTAACATGCTGATCGCCATTCAAATCAACTCTGGAGGATCCTCGATCCGAGACAACGTTGGAACTGTTCTAAATGGCTTAATTGTGATTCATCGTAATAACCTTGAATCAAACATTCCTGTGACGTTTCTCCTATGTTCACTTCCTTCTCTAAATCTCACATTCGTAAATTACACGATTGTATGAAAACCAGAAAAATACTGTTTTACTTTCTTATGAATAACAGTAGCAGTTTTCCAACTATTCTATTTTTTCAGAGTCCATTTTAAGTAATTCTTCGTCTGCTATCCATAAGGCATAGAGATTATGGATTTCTTATCGTGAGCAATTAGAGAATCAAAAAATCGAAAATTTTCATTTAGTCATTGTAAAGTTTATAACCAACAACATCACCAACAAGATGCATAATACTGTAATTGTGATAAAGACCAACGATGTAAAATATTTCTGAAACAAGGCTCGAAAGTCGTGTATGTGTTGTAAACCCTCCTAAGCAATGCGCTGGTTCGTTCTCCATATAGAGTGTCATCAACAAACTTAGAAATATGAACGTCTCGTTAACTTCTATCATCACTGTCTTTTACTTTAACATGCTCATTACAGCTTGTAGAGAAGTGGAACATCTCTGTCTAGAACCGTGCCTATTCTCTACAATGAGTAAACCAGAAAACCGATTAACTGATAACGACGTTTATTGTAAGTAGACTTGGATAGCGAGCTTTAGGCGAAACACGACAGAAGCAAAGCATGATCAAACTGTAACAAGCGACCGAAAATTGTTACTATTAATGTGACCTTGAACGGTCGAACAAACAAGAGAATGAATACAAACAATGTCAATAGTGTCAACGGTCAAAATAAATAGCAAGATAGTTGGAATACTTGGCAAACCAAAAATGTCTCTACAAGCTGCCCTAATTCTCGTCGACCAGCATAGCGTTTAACCGAACATCTTCCAATTGTGGTTTATCTCACAATAAAGCCGTCCGTGGGTCAACTTAATTCCTCCATCTGACTTTTCCGCAACTCAGCTCGTAGCAAGGCGGACATACTATGGATACTTCTACGACTATTACCACTGACGTGGAATCCAGAGAACGAAACAGAATCAGTGGCAGCTGTGTTCAACTGACCGTCCAGAATAAGTAGAATCACGGAGTCGGCAACCTCCATTACTTGTTGG
>LUCH01004190.1:37579-52855 GCA_013368495.1 Paragonimus heterotremus | reverse complement strand
AACTAGCGGCCTGTGGACAGATTTGCTAACAGATTGCTATCCAAGTAACGGTAGCCCGTGCAGCTATCCATACTGTATCCACTGACGTGGATTCCAGAGATAGGCGCAGCATCCTCGTCTGGAGAAAGGTGAAAAAAGAAACTGCCTTACTCTCATTGATATCCAGACCAAATTTAGATGCCGCAGTCGCCGAGCAGGTCGCCAGTCGCTGAAGTTCCTCTTCGGTGTGTTCAAATCGTGCACTAAAAACTACGAACAACCGTATGTTTATTGTTGAATTACGTAGCCCACTTGGTGGTGGGGCTAAATATTGTATATTCAGTAAACGACCGTCCATGCTGTACTCAACCCCAAGGCCGTTCTCCGCTGAATTCTGAAAAGCGACTGTTAGCATAGCAGTCAAATATAAACTAAGAAAAGGCTGGGTCAAGGACACAACCCTTCTTCACACTAGTGGCAATGTCACAGTCATCAAAAGTCGGTCAACATGATTTGCACTTCCGCCGTCATACCCACGTAAACCATTCTAACCAAACCGTATGTGGATGATGTTTTTATTTTTATCAACACCGGCAGTTTTTATTTTTTTTACCTTCTTAACTCTATACACCCGAACCTATCTTTGTCTCACGAAAAGGAATCAAACGGTAGCTTAGATTTCTTAGATATACTCATCACCAAGCTTGATGGTGGAAAATTACAGCGACCGGTTCACCGTAAAGCAACATGAAGCGGGCAATATATCCAGTTCTCCAGGTTTGCCCGGATAGCACACAAGCGGGGTTTGGTCAAAACTTTATTTCATAAAGCCAGGCGGATTTGCACCCCTGATAAGCTGCAGACAGAACAAGATATACTAAGAAAAACGTTACTAGCAAATGGATATCCTGACAAGTTTATAGAAACTCACAACAAGATAGACAAGTACAATGCGCCAGTTCAAACAGCCCCCAAAAAGGATATACTTCTGTTTCTGCAATTTAATGAGGATCGTTTGGTCAGTGACATCAAGCACAAACTTAAGTCTGCCCTATATCGCACGTATGCGGCTGCCCAATTACGTTTAGTTCAAATCACCAAAAGACCAGTTCTACATAATGGCGAGCGCAGTTTGTCTAACTATTCTGTCTCCCACGTTATCTACCAGTTCACTTGCAGTTGCAGTGACGTTTACATAAGTAGAACAGATCGACAACTATTTCAGCGGATTGCGGAACACGCCCTGAAATGGTTGAAACAGTTGATGACGTAACAATCTAAAATCAGCGAGCCCGTTGCTTGAAGTCCCGCATCATCGACTGCTAAACACCTCATGACAATAGGTCACCAAGTTGACCCACTTAGCTCGTTCAAAATATTGTTACGCAATCAGAATCCGAAGCTACTAGCCTTTAGCGATGTTGTGTTGATCAGAATTCACCAGCCGGCAGAAGTAGTTGGAGCAACCCATCAGGTTGCCGTGGTGTTGACAACACAATACTTGGTGTGAATGTATGCCTGACCATACCCTGTCTGTCTGTGTTCCTCTGTCGTATATAACTTGCATGTTTTACGTGTGCAACTGATAAGAGTAAACGAAATGTTAACATATCGCAACATGTCTTCTTTCTACATTGATGACGAACTTACCTGGATATTCAAACTTGCCGAGGAGAATTCACATTGCCTCACGTCTCCCGGATTCAAAGACTCTGGTAAATTTGTAGTAATTGAATTCGCAGAACTAATACTAGGCAATGAACTAGATCGGGCCCAGTGCCAGCTTCGATGCAGTAAGAATAGATGACCGGGAGCTGTGGATACAAGTACTACTTCGTTCTCTCGGATTGCAAGCACTTGTGTAGGTGGCAGCGCGTTATGCAATTGGTTAGGGAATATAGGACACAGAGTTATCAATCCCCCTCATTCTTTTGGTGTTTGAATCGCGAAGAGCTCATCCGTTTGACAGTTGTTGGACTGATGACAGAAAGTTAACCAGAACACTCCTGATTAGCTGTGGACGTATAATTTCGGCCGATGGGCACATGACCATGATCTGTTGTCGTTTGAGAATTGACAGCCCACAACCTACGATCATCACATAAATCCATCAAGAGGGCACACGGTGGCTGATTGTGTTCAGGACACTTCTCCTGGATCTGTCCAGTGACGAACACTTTGTCAATTGTGCTGCGACTCGACCAAAATCCAAAATGTTCCTCGGGAACATTGGTCTCCAGAACTCCCCCATTGAGTCGGTTCAGGAAGATTCCTGCAAGCACCATTCCAGCACGGCTCAACAAACTGATGCTGTGATAACTGTCAGTGCTTTGTTTGCTATCCTTATTATTGAACAATACCACGGTCATGGCATCCTTGAATTGTTGAGGGACGACTCCCTTCTTCTAGAAGGAATGAATCAACTGGGGAAAAACACGCTCCCAAGACTGGATTGCCATACTTCAATAGTTCTAGCGACCCATCTTCACCCACAGTCTTTCCTTTTCGCAGCGGTCCAATAGCTTTCCGTACCTCTGCTAAATCGGGGGCGTCGGCAAGTAACGTTTTGACACCTTGTGACAAACTGTTCACGGTCATCCAATCAACGGTACCAGGACGATTTAATAAGCTACCAATGTGTTTGGACCAGACTTTGATGATGTCCTTCGGCTAAGTACAGGTGAGGCTAGGGTCTCTGTCGGTACATGATTTAGTAAATCAGACAGATGGACGAAAATTCGCTTCGAACGAATTGTAGGACACCTTGTGTTGTCAATGGTCATCGTAGATTTTGTCCTCGATTCCACGAGACCATTTGACGAGTTATTGATGACCACTTCAGAACTTGACCCTTCTGTCTTCATTGCTTGGATCCACTGCTGGAACAGCAAACACTCCATTTCCTTCCCTTATCAAGCTGGAGATATGTGTATTGCTGTCGTCAAACTAGTCCGGACGCTTCTGGCTATGAATGCCCACTGTTGTGATGGACGGTGCCCTGTTTTGTCTCTGGAAGTTTTGCTACATGTTATTAGGGGCATTGGATATAGCAGCCTTTTCCAGACGGACGACAACCATACGGTGGAATACAGTCGCTGAATATAGGTTCTGCGATCGTTTAACATCCAGCATCTGACACTCTCAGGATGGTCAATAATATGCAAACTTGTAAACATTATCAAAAAATTTGGTCATGACCAACACATGGTCCGTGCTATATTTAGCTCCACATATCGCTACCGTACAACGTGTTGGCGGAAAAGTTACATATGATCAGAAGGTGAATAACGCCAACGAATATATATATATATATATATATATATATATATATATATATATATACTAGATGACAAAACGTTAGAATTTACCAAAATCCAAACAGCTCGGTAGAAACTGTTTTGTTTGTCATGAATTATCACCTAAAACAATGGAAGCTTACAGAGTGTAACGGACGCATGGGTTGATGTAAAAATAATTCTTCAGTTGTAGTACGTTTGTTGCATGAGGTTATGTAAGTATTGGGGTTGAAAATACTCATCGTACGACTGCGTATTGTTTAGCTCGTGTAGCGGTATTAAGACAGGGTGTGCTCAGTATTGAATAATCACTCCTCTTGATGCGCTGCATGGAAGTTTGTGTGACAAAACCTGAGTAGTTGTTGTGGCAGTGTTCGTAGCCGAGACCTATGCCAACCAATGAAGTAGGTAATGTGTTGGTGTCACCGCCACTAACGTTGCTGACAGAACTGGAACCGCTGTCTATAACGGATGTTTTATCAGGCGTTGTGTTGGACCTTGATCGAATAAACACAGCCGTTTCTATAGTGCGCACTATCCCTTGGACTGTGCGGTGGAAGGTTATCAACGTCTGGACACGTAGCATATTGGATACAACATGTTAGACAGGTAATTCGCTTGAATGCCCACATGACAAGTTCAACAAGTAAGTTGGGGTATGCATTGGAGTTGTGGTGGTGGATTTACCGTGATAAGTCGGTTGGCCGAACAGTGATCTGTCAGTTTCAAACGAGGTTATTCGAATCCTTACAATGCGCAGTTCGTGAAGGTCCCGTTGCCACATGTTTACACAACCAAGCAAACAGTGATGACCACTTCGTGAGTGAGTCCATGAGTGATATTGCTCACATCCAACTGGGATTGGGTGTTTGTGGTAGTCGATTCTTGAGTAGCACAAAGTTAGAGCAGCCAATCGTCGTTCTCATCGACTGTATCAACTTCTTACGATCCCAGGACTCCCTGCCGGATTGCTGAGTAGTTCTCAGCTTGCGCGTTGAAACTATCCAGAACAAACAGTCGGTCACTCACCGGTGCTGACAGGATCGTGGGGGATAGCTGATCATAGAACCGGTTCTTTGTATCATTAGTGTGACACATAGATGGACAACAAACACTGATAAATGTAGCACACTTGCCTCGACCGAGTCAGGCACACGGACAAGTTTCGAGGGTTGATTCCATGCAGTTCGCTTATCATCAAAGCACTGATACGGTCAGCAACTGTGAAACAGATACCATGCTCCCGAGCATCGTCTGCTGGATAACCGGTCAAGTGGGAGGTGTACCGTGTACCGGTTTCTCGGAGCGTACCCTGATCTGCAAGCCTTTCTTCACTCAAGACTGTTACCTTGTTGGCAAAGCGGCTCAGTTGTATCGCGACCAGTGCATTGCAACGTTCTGGCTGTCTGGTGTTGGATCGATCCACTGGCGTAGGCACATTCCATGTCCCGATGGACGTCTTGTGCTCATGGGCACAATTCAAATTGGCATTTAGGAAGTCAGCATGAGTCACTGACTCAAAAGTTCGACCTGTGGTACGAGGGGAAATGTGGTTCTCCTATAGGATATCACCCGGAGCCAAGTATTAACAAGTCTGACTCACTTGGCAGTGAGGGTCTAACCCAGCTGAAGGACGCAGTGAATAAGACGTTGACAAATCGTTCTGAATATTGCTGCGCACAGCAGATGTAATGTGAGCCAAATCAAACTTCTAAGAATTAGTTCGGGTTTTTGATCATGCAGGACAATACGCTGGTTGTTGCAGCTAACTATGTGGCGAACGGAATGCTTTTGGTTTGAAGGTGTAACCTCTAACCTAATCCTTCTCTAATTGAAAGACAGTTGTGCTGCTGTTTGGCCATAGATTCGAGCTTATAAGCAACGTACCATAAGAAGTAGACGTTTGCTGGCGAAAATTCCCTGGAAGCAATAGGCTGATTTCATAATTGTCTCCACCCCTCGGCTGCGGTAAGGGACTTCGATCCTCTATTGTACATTAAGTTCCTATACTTTATGGATTTGGAAGCAGACCAAAACTCTCCAGGTTATCCGTAGAAATGAGGAAACAGACGTAAGAGGTTCAACCTGCTGTTAGACCAAGGTTGATTATGGAAATTAGACGCTACTCTAACAGATTAGGAGATGTCAGATCTGAATGAAAACAACCCCATGTCATCACAAAATCTAACGCTGTTTTCTCTGAAAATTCTCTGACTGACTTCCACACATATGCCGATTCCACCCCAGGAGTTCAAAAACCCCGCCATCCCCTGTCAGAATGGTGGCTTCAGAAAACGCTACAGTAGATTGACTCAGCTTTTCCCACCTAAGTAGGTTCACATGCTGTGCTCGTTGCAGGCAATGAACCTATTTCCCGATATTGCTTTTATACCAATGTGGCTTCATTCTTCAACCAGCTGGAACCTCCGTACCTGGCAAAACTCATTTATGATAGATATCAGGGAGATGTAGTGAAAAGAGGAAATGTGGGACAGAGAGTTGTTCATCTTCGTTGTGACAGTATTTCGCAGTAATCGGGTAATCGACAAAGAAGGTAATGTAGCTTTTTACTTAGACCCACACCTGATGATTCCACGTATTTGTGATAGGGCGCTTCTGGGGCTTTCTGAGTCAGCTTCACAAACAGCATATGTCATATAAACTTCAATTGCCTGTTTGCTGCGACCTACGAAGAATGCCGACTCGCACGAAGTTCTGTGCAGACTACCACTCTTAGATTGCACTCAGATCTTAACTGTGGAAATCGTCAGTCATCTGGACCAAGAGTTCAAAGTTCTGATGAGTAGCAGGAGATTTTGGTTTTCATATAAATTGAACATCACCCACTTTTCAGTCGGCCGCTTTCGAAAAGCAGAAACACTAGACTTGAGTTTCGCCCTCATTAGAGGTCTTGGCGAGGATGTGCACTACTGACGAGCTCCAATGAGAACGAAACTCAATTCTAATGCTACTGCTTTTCGGAAGTGGCCGACTGGAAAGTCCATGGAAATGCGACAGCTGCGATCAGTTGTGAGAGGCAGAAAGTATGAGTAAGTTAGCGCCACGTGGTGGACAAATCAATGACGGGCTAGTGAGACAGACACAAACCAGATTATTGAAATGTGTAGCAGTGCAACGTGGGAGACATGCGGTCTTCACGGCCGATGATGCTAGGTGATTACTACAGTGGAAGTCGGCGGACAATACACGTTTCACATGTTGTGCTGTTGTTCACCGGTGAACTTCCTTGATGATGCTCAGGTGACATGCACCCAGTATCACGCAGAACACGACGAAAAGTGCACATTATTGGATGTTTGTGACGGTCTGTATACTGCGTGTGGATATCTGAACAGTCATTTAGCCAGCTATGGACATGGGAGCGGTTCATCAGGCCTGTAGAACGGGATCATGCCATTTACCTTGGTGATCAATAGGAATTCTGTTGTCTCATTCAGCACTACGGATGTCACCCACGTACTTATCAAGATAATTCTCTGAACGAATTACGAGTTCGTTAGAAAAGTCCAATAGGCTCATGTGCAGTCCGATTCTCACTGTAAAACGCGTACGACAATGAAAACAATGAATGAGCGCATTGGTCCCGTACATTTTTGTCGACTCTGGAAAATAGAATGTGCAGAGAAAGGCACGTCAAGTCAACAAGACAGGCAGCGAGTTGTGATTTTAGCTGCGGAACGGAACTTACAAATCAATACCCTCTCTGAAATAAAGTCAGATAGAAAATTAAAATCTAAAAATGTACAGTGACGTGCGACCATTAAAATTATTGTTTATTGTGACCGCTGAGGAGTGACAACAACTCATTTATCTGTCGGCACGCGGTCTTATATGAATAATAAAGGATTTATTGATAACCGGTTCAGTGTTTGTGTCATCGGTATGAAGCTTATAAATAAAAACCTGTAAACTGCGATAAACCTGCTTAGGACTGGGTGACGTGGCTAAACATTTACTCTTGGTTACTTTAAATACAAAACCTTACTAGATTGTATGATGGTAAGTAACCCAATTGGATTAACTGGCTAGTTTTCGCAAATTTAAACATCACCTGTCATAGCGCAAAATCGATATTTTCGGTGATTTATAAATGATGGCATAGCGTATAATGGACTAAGTATGACTCACTACAGATGTAAAAACCGGCTAGCAAGTATAGAAATGGGTAGACTGTCAATGACAAACAATCGCCCAGATAAGCTACCTGAATTAACCATCGAAATACACATGGCGACGTACAGTAAGAGACTTTTCCTACTTATGATAACGAGGCATCAACCCTCCAGAGGGTCATGTAGCATTTGATCGCCCTGTCTAACAATATAGACGCGCTATTGTGATGTTTCCCCTGACCTGAGGCTTGAAAGGCTAGCAGTTAGTAGTAAAACTTTCCGGGTGAAGAGTTTCGCAATCTGCGTTCATGTTATCAGGTCAGAAAGCCGGATCTTGAATAGACAGATCCAAAAAAGAGTTCCACTTGAGTAGGTCGACCTTAATTCACACTATCACAAGGATCGAATAACGCAAATATTCAAAAATAACGTTCATACTTGTGTCCTCCACATGGCGCTAACTTACCTATATTTTCTGTCTCTCAAATGCTGCCTGTGTACTCCGACCATGATTAGTCAGTAGGTAATTGTCCCAGGGACTGAATTCCCTATGTGGGTATTTCCTCGTTTGATCGGTAGGTTTTCTCAAGGAATTGCGTGCAATCTATTGATCAGTCGGTAGTAAGGTCAGAAATTAGGTTAATCAAACCGGAAATTATAAACACCAAATACGAATTCCTTAACACGAAATCGGTCATATGCTGTACTAATGTATAATTTGCAAGTGGTCTGCCCAGGTTTCATATGCTTTGTTGTCCTAGAAACTGTTTTCCAATATTAGGAGGACCACTAGCAGTACTTTTTAATGCTTCACTGTCAACTGAAAGCCTGAGTGCGGTTCACAATCACAAATATCTTTATAGGTAGATGCGGAAGTGACCGAACAAACTTTCGAACCATAGCATTGTTTTCAGTGGTCTCTAAGGTAATGGTGACAGTATTGGGTGTTTCTCTCAACGCCAGGGTGGCAGACCTCGAACCAACTACTATGGAGCAGCATGATTTACGTATTGGATGTCGATACGCCACAAACCTGTTTATCGTTCGTGACTTTTGAAAGAAAGCTGTGCTGGCCATTGAGGTGATCTAGATTTTCCAAATATCTTATTACCAGTGGTCATTTCATCCTCTTACAGAAACTCTGAAATTAAGTGCTTATTCAGGGGGCTAGATGTCTATCTAAATGAACGTATTTTCTACACCGAGTTTAATAACCAGTTAGCAGACTGATTCCTTGCCAACGACAGCGTTATGCAAGGATCTACCCAATGAATCTTTTTGTTGTTCACCACTTTCGTTCTTGGACTACCTACCATGATCAGATCACCGATACTGCTGTACACGGATGACACAAAACTCTGGCAAGTTGTAGTGCCAGGAGGGTGTGAAAACCCCACAAAACTATTTAGACTGTTTAACCTGGTGGTCCCTATAAAACATCTTGCTGCTCAGTGTCAACAAAGGCAAAGTGAGATACATTCGTTATCAAAGTTAAGTTCACTACTGCCTGATTAACACTAGGTCACTCGTAACTGTACGTGAGCGAGACTTAGTGACCCTAGTGACGAGCGATTTAAGTCTGTTTATAAACTATGAAACCATGACTAAGAAGTCACTAATAGCACCGCACATCTTAGAAAGAGTTTGTGGTACCATCCACCCTGAAGTCTTTCCCATCACGTTCTTCGACGTCATCCTCTCACACCTGGAAATGAGCATACAGGCCTACCCTTCTTATCTTAAAGTAAACTCGTCACTTATTGAAAGTGTGCGAAGAAAGGCCAGTTGGAAAACTGTGGAACTCAAGGAACTCTCCGCACCCACAGATATTAGCGAAATTATGTCACTTCTCACTGGAGCACAGACACTTCAGACATTACCTGATACTCACCAACAAAATAGTCCACGCCTCAGGTCATCCACTGGCAGATCTCCTCTCACCATAACCGAAAGTGAGAACCCACAGTGTTTAAACACCGCTTGGCTACAGACGTGTGACTTCTCTTTAACAAGGCTAGTTGAAGGAGACAGACCTCTGTCATTCGGGTTGCACAGAATAATTTCTGGGAGGCAAGAAACCGGGTATTACTAAACTTAAGCGCGACTTGGACACGACTGTCTCGAATGACCTTCGTCTGTCTACCAACAGTGCGTCAACTCGGTACTTGGGTTACTCACCAGACGGTTTGGACCGTTTCACTCAGAATGTTTCATTATCATGTTCAGTTCATTAGTGAGCCCCATCTTGCGCCAGAGTCAGGCTTATCGTCCTTATTTCATGAGGAACATTACTCATTGAAAAGACACAAAGCTGTACTACAAGAGGGGTTACGACGCTGTTTTCCACCCTACCCAGATAAGTTGCGCAAACTTGGGCAGTTCTCAACGAGTTACCGGCATATTGGAAGAGGTTTGATTTTATTAGATAAGACCTTCCATGAATCACAACGTCCCTTAAGAAAAATACTTTTACGCAGCGCAAACAACTATCTCAAGGTTGACTCGCTAAAGCTACATCAAACGAACCGTTAGACTTGCAGAAGATACCTTCTGTTAGTGTTAAGTCATCCAGCTCGGATAAGGAGAACACGAATTGGTAAGCCACCAAATACAGTGTATCCGCTGGTTCGATGGTACAAGCATATAAGAGATAACCAAAGGCAAACGATCAATAACTAGCTGACGAATCTGTAAGCAATTGTACACATGATTGGTTAGATTGCTGCGCGATTTAGGACGCAGTGATTGCGTGGGAGTGTAAGCATAAGGTTGACTGTCCGTTGTCGATCCAACGGTTATCGTCCAGATTTGCCCAATCTGGAACAGCCCACCAGAGGTCGTCGCAACCGCATCGTCGGTAACTGAAATCAAACGCACACTTGATACACATATTCGGGACATCGTGCCGATCCTTTAGATAACTCGATCATCGAGATCATAGTGGTGGGATGAAGATACCCTCTCACTGCTAATGCTAGCCACGTGTTTATCTTCCGCAGGTTAAAATACGAGTATTGCGTGCATGATATACAACGGTTGGGTTTTTATCCCCCTCGTTATCCTTAGGTTTTTTTCGTAGTCTTCCTATTGTTGACCTTCTGAAACTGAAAAATTTTCCCACTTCTATTTTCACTCTAAATCATTTACCACACGTTCAAATGTGTATAGGCTTTCTCAACTTTCTGCAGTTTGCAAATTCAGCTTGAGGCCTATAAACAAAGATACATGCCAAATTGGTTATTCGCTGAAACTGAATTACAACATCACTATGTAGATAGAACTGGTTCACATTTAAGGTGTACTTACACTCTACTACACTGCCTAGCCATGTGGTCACGGCTGAATCGGTTGACAGGTTGAAAATTCTCCATATGACAGACAACCTGCAGTGCAAGTTTACTAGTCCATTACTGTAAGCTGCAGATAAGCATAGCTGACGAAACATTGTTTCATTGTGTTCCTATGTTTGTTGTTTATATGATTGTATGTCAGTAGCTTCATTCATTAATCCTTCTATTCATTTTTCCCTAATATTCACAAAACATCCATCACGAGTTTCTCCGATTCACACATGAACAGGGAAGCACAAGCAACAACAACAAGTAACAATTTATGAATCCATGTATCGCAGATGCTTCTCTCGATTTTCACTAATTTATGGGCTTCAATGTGCATGAGAAACGCTGTAGAAGTATCTTGTAAACAACTCAGTTCTTATTAACATACGATTTACTCCATTGGCCAAGCGTGTTATCACTTGTTGTTCACAGTGTGTTCGAGATGTCTTCCTTCAAGTTGACGGAATAGAAAGATGGTACGCTATGAATCTTGCTATGCTTCAGCTCGTCAAAGAATCTTGGAAAACTCAAGTTAAGCCTCTGTCATTGTCAACCAAGTTGTAGTACATTGCATAGTTAATTGTAGTGAATGTTTCGTAGATCGAACAGATGGCTATAAAACTTAACTGCCGGATGAAGACAGTCTCGAGTCTGTTCAAAGTAGTCTGGCTCACCTGAGTTTGCTGCTGATTTACTGCCTGTCAGCCATACAATCGAGTGAAAGATGAACATAGGCTATCATCGAACTTAACTGAAGCTGAAAGCTAACTGCACGTTTGTTAAATCGCCCCGTACGGGTAATGAGAACACGAGTTGGTAAGGCACAAGTACAAAGTGTATCGATTGGTTCTGTGGTACAGGAATATAAAGAATGAATAACCGA
Organism: Paragonimus heterotremus; assembly: GCA_013368495.1. Classification (NCBI taxonomy): domain Eukaryota; kingdom Metazoa; phylum Platyhelminthes; class Trematoda; order Plagiorchiida; family Troglotrematidae; genus Paragonimus; species Paragonimus heterotremus. The sequence goes on along the minus strand of LUCH01004190.1, from coordinate 41,226 downwards.
AGACAAACGACCAATGACTAACTGACGAATCGGCAAGCATTGGTACACGTGATTGGTTAATTTGTAACATGACTTATCTGCCATGAGTTAGGATGCGTGATTGCGTGGGCGTGTAAGCGCGAGACTGCCTGTCCGATTCCGATCCAACAACGTTACAGAATACAAAGGTGTTATAGTGCTAAACCTTTTTGAACTGTAGTTGGTAGGATGTGAGCTATCCCTCTATCATAATGTTGATGAGTGGAATAATTTGGTGACACTTCCGAATTAGTCGATAAGATGAATTAATCTCTGATTTACAATCTGCGTTGTCAGAGGCACAAAATACTTCATTTCGTCACACTGATCACGTGATGTATCCTAAAGAGATGCGTGTAACGATAGATGTGATCAAGCATCATGGCGGTCGTTTCTTTCCGTAGTAACTCTTCTTCACCAGCTTCCGTTTTTACTCCTTGTATCTTCAGTACAGGGATATGATAATATTATCATCGTTGTGTAGTTTTTAGTCGCGAAAGTTCGGCAATTCATCGTCTATTGAACTGGCTGTAAAGTACTGAAAGCTTGTTACGTACATTCGAGGTGAAATACGTCGACAACTTTCTACTGAACCGATGGCTAATGCAGCTCAATCTAGCCAAAGTAGCTCAGGAATGACCTCTGGACATTGTCTGTGTGTCTCATGTGAGAGATTTTTGAAAACCTTCCGTAGCCAGTCATACTGAGACGCACCAATGCACGATCAAATGTTAGACGATATAGGTGTGAAGAATACCTTTAAGGAAACAGTTCTGAAAGAGGCTGTCTATAAGAACGAAAGTGTACAGTATCATTACTGTCTGACCGTTTCTCTATTCACGTCTTAAGTGTTGTGTTAAACAGTCGAGGAAACAAACTGTTTGATAACTTTCGGTTTAGCATTCATATTATGAATACACCATGAATACATCGGTGGAATACAAATTTAACTTAAATTTATGCATATAGGTGAAGGTACTGTTTATATCGTATTTATCCAGTGTATTTCTGAATTACACTTTCTTACAATATCAGTAAAAACATTTTCGTTGGAGTCGCAGTCTTGTTTCATATCGAACGATTATGAAGACTAGACTAAGCAAAAAGTAATTTGCGAAAATTGAAGTTATTCCAAGCCATTTCTATGACCATTCTACAATGAGAAACTCTCCGGCTGTTGTTTGGTATAAGTGGTGGTCTGCTCAGACTAATTCATTAAAATAGCTCATGCGTTGGTCAGTGACCAACTGTACAGATGTACGCAAAGGCAAGCAATAAATTTACAGTGGTCCTCCCTGATCTTTCCAATCCATAAATGAGTATACTAATCGATATGGGCTACCCACTGTTTTGAAAAGCAAAAGACGGTTTCAACACTCACCCTATAAACTGTTGACTTAATTTTACAAACCGTACGTTTATATGTCTATAAAAACCGCATTAAGCCACGTTATTTAGTGTACGAATGCTTGGTTTTATCCCTACCGCATTGGAACCTCAAGGGTTCATCAGTTCTCGTGCAAATGGACCGTAGTTGATCATTACTGCGCCGTCCTTTCAACATTCACATTAACTTTACGTTTGATGTCCTACAGAACCCTCCAGATCGCATTTCGGTTGTTCACAGTACGGTCCGACAGAACTGTGATTTGGAACTGATCGATCAATCATTTGTAGAATAGAAAAAAGGTCTTAACCTAATCCACCCGAAATCCGGATTACGGTATGAGGAATGCACGTATGTGGGATGTGCAAATGTGTTTACATTTGACGTTCCCGACGAGGTTATTTTTCAAAAACGTTGATGACTATCGAAACGCACTGTACCACAAAACCAGAGACCAGCACATGCTAGACAGTCCAGGTTCGAGCCTGTAGGGTTAAGAGTTCATGAGTGGCAAGTTTAACTTCCAGTTTACCCGAACTCGACTTAGTTATACAGTTGTCACATAAGACAATGGAACCGGATTTGTTATATAGTGTACAGCGTTACTAGTGGCTGTCATGGTAGAGATTGAATAGAACGACCAGCCCGCCGAAATTAGTGGCACTTCTAGACGGCAGAATGGCTGGAAACTGCAGCGACTTTTTAACAAGAAACGGGTGTTGAACCACTAATAACATATACGAACACGTTAATAAGTCAAAATAGTATTCGCGCTTATTGTGTATTTTTTCATACTTCGCAACGGGCATCTGGTAACTAGTGACTTGGTAAGTTAAACATCTCTCGCGGTCACGATGAATTGGTTTCTGTTACTACCATCCCTCGGTCCGTAAAACATGTTCTTAATTTATTGACCTAAAATAAATATCTCAAACATAAGATTAACAGGCAAATAAAAAGGAGTGTCTAAACTACCGAACAAGTTAACTTGCAGTTTGTCGTTTGTATTGTTGGTCGAATTTTGGTAACTTAATACAAGCTCTCAGACTGAACAGTGAGCAAAGTGGCATTACAGCGCTCAGCACGCACAGAACAGACAACCACACTCATCGACAAAACAAATAATAAGCTGGCACCAGCAAGGCTCTAGGGACTAAATGCAAACCCATAACGATTGTCATCTCACCTTTTAACTAACTGCAAAACTGAGGTTTTCAGTGTATACATTCTCAAAACGCATCCAAAACCACAAGGACGGAGAAAGCTGGCCACATAATCCACAAAATTCTGCTCATTTTCAAAGGATTTGTCTGCAATACACACAAAATGGGAATGACTATGCAATCAAACATCGAATAACGTTTTATTCGCTACGGGACAACGTCGACAGCACAAAGAGATAAACGTCAGCATCAACGGAAATTAACAAATAATATTAGCATTAACCTAAAACTATTTCACAACACTTTAGCTAAAAGCACCGAAATCGTCCCACAATGGACGATGGAGGTGAAATCCCCATCCCCAATCTAGAGAGGGCCGACGATTTAGGAATTCAACGGAACAGCTGGGGTAAAACTCCAGATACCTTCATGAATTTAACTACCACACCACGTGGAAAGGAAGAATTTTAGTAGAAGTTATCTGATCCTGACCATGGTTCTGCGATGGTACCGGAATGGTGCTCAGGAAAACTGGTAGGACAAATGAGAGAATTATTCATTCGTCCTTTAAGTCACACGTAGCATCTGAATATCTGGAAGCCCTAGGCCATATCCCCAATTGTCAAGGAGGTGATTGTAACGACTTTGTCAGCTAACCGCCAACTGCTTTATAGTCTGTTGTATGAAACGTTTTTGGAAAGCACAATCGACAACCGGTTGTACATTGTACTTCAGTGTTTTTCGATATTTAATATGAAGTTCGAAAAGGTTGTTCATTTCTAACCGACCTTCTGAAAAGTACGTAGCAATAGATCAGAGTCGCTGATGGAGGTGATCCAGTATTCCTCCAAAGTCTTCCTTGCGTGTAAAATTTCACCAGTATGGTGTCTTTGATGCTTCACTTCTGTATCTCACATTTTATGTGATAGACGAATACTTTACTTTGAAGGTTAGTGGCGTACTTGCTGACTGATACCCTGTAACTAGCGGCGTACTTCTGGGTTCTATTCTGGTCCCGTTGCTGTTCTGTTTATACACCTTTGAACCACCACGGTAGGTGAATTCCCTAGAGTGCTGTC
>LUCH01004190.1:0-35155 GCA_013368495.1 Paragonimus heterotremus | reverse complement strand
CAACCTGTCCAGCATGGTCTGTATGTCTTCGGCGGCGGGGCTAAATAAGACAATGGCGTCCGCATACTCCAGATAGGTCAATCTAGCGCCAGGAAGAAGCTCAACTCCAAGCCCACTGTATTCTGGAAGTACACATTCCAGAATGTCGTCCATGACAAAATTGAACAGGAAAGGGGAAATCGGACACCCCTGACGGACACCACTAGAAGTGATGAACGTCCGAGATAGTTGTCTATAAACCCTCACTTCGATTGCAGAGTGGGCATACTGTGATCTCAACAGATTCACACATCTCTCTGGTACTCCCTTGCGGAGAAGGCAACTCCAGAGGACGTTACGAGCAACTGAATCGAAAGCAGCCTTTAGGTCCAAAAAGACCACGACTGTTGGCTATCTGTAAGAGTGCCGATGTTCCAAGATCCGTCGCAAGGTAAAAAATATGATCAGTCCTTAAAGATTCCATCGATCGGCAGAATTTATTCTTTGATGATCACTATGTCCAACCCAACGGAATTGTGCTGGGTCGGAGGAACTGGTGACTGAATGGTTGAACGGCGCACTGAAGAATGCTATTTAATCTATTGATACCCGGAAATAAACAATAGCTACAGTGATAGTCTACCTCATCCGCTGTAGCTCGCTGGATTTTCAACCAACGCACACATGAAAGCGTCGCTAGTTTTAAGCGCGAGCCCTGCTTCTTCTACATCTAGCCTGAAGTAACTAGTCGATGCCAATAATCCTAGTTCAACCTTCTTCCAGCACGGTACGTCTGAGAACCAGCAATAATGCACGTCCATTGAGTTGGTAGTCATTTCGATTAATCTGAAAACTGATGAGTAGGGGAGTTTCGCTCTCATTAGAGCTCGGTAGTAGTGCATATCCGTGCCACTGCCGAGACTTAAGCCAGTGCGCCATTGACCTCATATTAGCCACGGTCGAATTATCATATGTGGACACTCAATCACTTTTGCTTGATCAATGCTCACAAGCGAAAGTGGTTATGTGTCCACAAATTATAATTCGATCGTGGCTAATGTGAGGTCAATGGCGCAGTAATAAACATGGTTGCCTCATGAACAGCGTGTCCGTGGTTCAAGTCCCGGCAGTGGTGAGGATATGCACTAATGACGAGTTCTAATGAGAGCGAAACTCGAGTCTAGTGCTTCTTTTCTAAAAGGGCCAACTGGAAAGTCTAAGGGAAATCTGAAGGATTGCGACAGCTACGATCAATTGCAGGTAATGTTCAATCTATAATCTGGAAACGTTGAAACAATGTTGGACTGGTGGGCCACAATACCATAGTACTTAAGGGTTTAAAGGGCTCATGCACGTCTCTAATTCTGCTCTAGACGATTTAGAAATAACAGTGATATTGAGCTATTATTATAATGGTTTCACCAAAGTGGATTGTGGAAGTCAGCAGCTTTAGGTCTGATAACACAGTAGTAAAGGATGGTGGGACAACTGGAGAGACAACGGTGAAATTCTACCACAGCCTATCAAGACGGTTACAAACGTGTCGTTGCATACAACAGATGGTAAGCACTCAGCATCATCACTGACCAGTTAGTTATACGTTTCTAATAATTCTGATGACCACACAAACCGAACACTGCTTGCTGTCCCCCGTGTATGTATCAATTGTGCTCTTAAACTGACCTACAGTGACGCTGATGTCATTGTTGACCCTGAAAGAGCGTTGATTTCATGTGAAGCAGCCGATTTCATTGTTTTGCTTTAGCCAGTTTTTCCTGAGGCAATTGAATGTGCACAATAAACACAGGTTTTTCAGCCGGGTGGAGATCCAATGAAATAAAGCTAAACCACCTCCGACTTATAGATAAAACAGATAATTGTAAGTTATAGAAGTTTGTCTGGATGTGACCTTGAACAGATCAGTATAACTCGCTTTGCGTTCTTTTAATGGCATGAATAGTCCTCAAAAGAAACCAACGACATTTTTTATATTCAACCTAAACTGAGGGTGCATCAGTAATTTACGCATTCACAAAAATCTTTCACAATGGATGGCATCATGAATGTCAGCAAAGAGTGCATAAACCAAACCAATTTTGTTGATCACTGAACACACTCGACAGGCAAGGACAGAACTGCACCCTGATGGCAGTGAATTCACAGAAAGTTTTTCGCAAGAGTTTAGCCATTTGTTTCATAGTAATGTTATGAATAATATTTCCACTGTACATTGAGAAGTAGCTATGCGGAAAAATGAAAGGACAAATACAATAATCAATAAGGTATTTTGTCAACATCAATTTCGATAACCTCAATTTTCCACTCTTCCTACATCTGTGTATTTCAGGCAGAAGATGCCCGAATTGTTTGTGATGTGATTCAGGCTATGGAAGATACAAAACCATTTTCCGAAGATCTGCTGGAGGCAATGAAACGTCTGTGGGCTGATGCGGGCGTACAGGAATGCTTTGCTCGGTCTAACGAGTACCAACTGAACGATTCAGCCAAGTAGTAAGTTTGGGTCCGTTTGATTTAGTTTTCATCATATCAACAAAACCGTTTACAGTCAGTCTAATTTATCCCATTTTACTAGTCCGAAATAAGTTTTGCGGTCTCCGTTAGGTCATGGTAACGATTTCTGACCTTATCTGTTCGGCCTAACTGAATCCTGATGTGGTCATTTCCACACATTGACTGGCTGATTTAAATCAGTCGGCGTTGATAGTGTTCGTACAGACAACAGTCTTAGGTTTTATAAAGAGGACACGTGTTGTGTGAACTGCGTGCCTAAAATACATCGCACTAGAACCTTGGTTTCACATAAACGATCGCAAATCAACGACCCGTCAGGTCGCCGGAAGCATGTCGTAGCAATACTCACAGATGAGACAGCCGAAATCAACAAGTTGGATATCTGACCGACCACAACCAACACAATAGCCGTTGTTTCAACCTCGCTTGCCGTGTCGCGCGCTATGCAGTTCCCACACTCTGGTGCAAGTTAGTGTCACCGTGCACGCGTGCAAATGCGCGCAAGCGTGGCCCCGGTCCGAAAGCCTTTCTTTGAACAACTCGACACCTACACACGCGGTCACACCCACGCAATCGACCAATTGAGATGTCCCGGCTAGATGTGACACCATGCCATCGACGTACGGCCACGCACGAGTTAGGGCCTGGATCAATGCAACACCATGGCAACAGCAAAAACATGTAGGAGCGACACCATGAGGCACGGCCCCGACAATCGCTACTGGTTTACGGCTGTACGCCAGACCCGACAACAAATATCCAGGACTGGCTGAACCAATGTATTAACTATTTTCCATTGACTATTGTTATGATATCATTATCTAAACTGAACATCACTATACGTGATAGCACCTGTCACATTTCATATCCATTTCAACAAACCTGTTCCAAGAACAATCATTCTAGTGTAGTGAGGATGAGCGATCGTAATATACTACTCACAGCCCTACCAGTCAGCAATGGGCAAGAGCACATATTTTGACATCGAACAAGCTGCAGGAAAAATGCAAGAAGAAACATTGGAGTGCAGCAACGCCCCAAATGGTCCTTGCTACGTAAAGGAACTGAGCATTAGTGTCTGTGACAACCGAGACGGTCTGGGCCGAGGACCGTATGCAAATTAGTGGTTTTGTTTGTGATCGTGTTTAAACGCCTAACCCGTTTTGCTTTGATGAATAAACAACTCTTGTACTATCCGCGTTCTTGGCCTACAACACTAGCTCGGGTTTCGCATTTGTTAGTACACATCCTTACCACAGTCTGGATTTGAACTCTGACCACGCTTTCACAAGTAACGGTTGTCACGTGGCCTGACGAGGAGCATAACACTTTGAATGGCTTACTCTCTTGCTCTAACCGTAGTGACCCAATTCAAGTCGTACAGAAAGGCAAGGCTTCCATGGACAACGATTAGACGGTACCAGTTTTTTATGGTTTCCCGGTCGGCACATACACCATGGTCATGGGGCATTCACTATGGAACATGTGTTTTTCAATCGTAATGATTCTGCCGTACTTTTCTTAAAATCTACTTATTTCGCTCATTTTTATCATGTCTAGCGTGTTGTTTTAACTTTATGACCCTGGCATCATCTGCGTTTGCCACTCTGCTTGGAAGCATGTGCTATCTGTTTAGCGCTAAATATTATGCAACGTCTTGAATGTGACGGCCAGTTTGTTCACAAATGTCCCTTTTATCGGCACTTTTCTTGCTTACTGTCTTTGTCACCGACACGTTCTCTTTCCTGAAAAAGAAGTATTTGTAAGTTGTTCCTCAAAATTAGCAGTGACAGTGTTGTGAGTCGAGAACACGGATGACGCAAGGATTATCAGTTCAGAAAACCACCACATGGGTTATCAATTTCAGCATGACAACAAACAAAAACACTCATCTGCGTACGGTACTGACTCCAAAGCATCAGGGTTGCCAAAGACGCCAATGCTCGATTTCTGCACGTACTGAGAACCATCTTATGCCATCCTGCGGCTTGTTCGATGTCAAAATATATGCTCATATCCCACTACTGAATAGCAGTCGTGTGAGTAGTATATTACGACCGCTCATCCTCACTACACTCCTCTCCCCGCAAGGATTGTTCCATCTGCAACAAAGGCTGTTCAGGCTATATTCGTTCTCTCGACGATCTGCGTGACTGCCTCGGGGACGTCGATGATTCTGGTGTGCATTCCCCTCTGTTCCGGGTGTCATACAATTTACAAAGCTGGCTTCCATGCACTCGACGTTTATTTTTCTCTCTGTTAATCAGGTATACTGGGCCACGGCAGTCCATTACTATATCTGATCTCCTCCAATTTGCCAGGAACTTCCTAGATCCGAGTCCTGTTGCGCCTGGACTCCGCCAATCTCTCTATTTAATCTTAGAACCAATTTCAAGCACAGCATTTCGACCCGACAACCATGTAGTTGACTGCTCCTTAGAAACTTCTTGTGCGTTCGCCAGGTGTCGGTTGGTCACTCTCTTAACTTCTGCTAATTCACACATGTTCATCCGTCGGTCTCCACACACACCAATTTCTTGATCCACTGGCAGGCGTGGTATGCGTCCGTACATTAGCTCGAACGGTGACTTCTTCGTTGTTCCTTGGGGCGAACAGCGATGGGCCAACAGAATCAGTGATAGTGTTTCCTCCCAGCTTCCTCTTTCAACCACCAACCACTACTACAATAACATTAGTATCAACAGCTAGAGACAGAAACTTTTGGAATGAATAACAAAAAGTGTTGATGATTTTCAGTAGCGTGAATGAGAAAAATTCGCATTCGTACGCTCACCGTAAGTAGTGCACGACGTTGTGCACATCCTCCACAAACTTCACCGGCTCCGCCGAGGTAGTTGCATATTTCTCCAATCGTTGTTTTAGAGTTAGCCGGTAATTACTACACGTCCACAGCTTTCTGCCATCTCTTTTGATGGCAGACATAATCGGAGTTGTTCGAGAGCATGAAGTCATTCAAACGAATGTGCTGTGAGTCAACAGTGCGAGTGGTGCACCGATGGTTAAATCGGCAAACTCAAGCAGATTGTATACATATCAACAACACAACGAGCAAAACACCCAATTGCATGCACTGACAGTCCTGGAGCAATGCAGTTGCCAGTGACAAGTTTGTGTATGGATAACATCATTTTTTGTTGAATTACTCAACTGTGTTTCTTCGTGTACTTTCTCCCAATTAGTTCGATAGCACAACAGGCGCGCCCACCTGACTGCTCGCGAATAGTATAGTTTGATCGTTCAGCTTCATCACAGTGGCACCATCCTATTTATTCTCGAGAATTCTATCCCGCTTGGTCACACGGCAATACACAACTTTTCACAAAGAATAGGTCGTCTTCAGTCCTCAACTTCTCAGGTTGAGCTCCTATTCTAATGATACTAGGGGAGCATAACACGACCAACTTTTGTGGTATGGTCTGATAGACGCTGCTTCACTTGTATGCAATTATATGGAGTGATCCACGGTCAACACCGCATACAGGTCCAGGATATAGAGCTTTAAGGAAAGTCAGGAACGTCCGTTTGCTATTACAATTGGATCAACAAGGCCGTAGTAGAAGGCAGTTACCGGTGACTCCGGGGATCTGTTAGCTGTGTGGTTTCTGGAAGGCGTTTGGGTACACAGAATCGATTACATTCTTTGCAATAAAAGGTACACCACTCCTCGCAGCTTGCGATGAAAGTCCGTCGCTTTCCGGCGTTGAACACTAAATCGCTGTCGTGAGTCATTTGCTCTTCCCCCGAGAAACGGCACTTGGATTTCCGGCGGAGGTTTCAGATGTGGTCCGTGCTTCCGCAAGAGTGGCAGGTAGCACTACGATAACGTCAAGTGGACCAAAGTTAGAAGTCACTGCAGAGCAGACATCGACTGACCTTAGAATTCATCGGCAGGTTGAACTGCTAAGGCCTGCGCTACGGTGAACGATTGGTGCGAAAGCGACGTTACAGATGGGGTAATCGTTTTTGAAAGAGGATCGTTGATACAGATTGAACATCACTCATAATTGATCGCAGCTGTCGCATTCCCAAAGACATACCAGTCGGCCCCTTTCAAAAGGAAGCAATAGGCTCGGGTTTTGCTCTCATTAGAGCTCGTCAGTAGTGTATATCCTTGCCACGGCCGAAACTAGAACTCCGGCCACGCTTTCATGGAGCAGCCATTTTGACAGTTGTGTTATTGACCTCACACTAGGCAAGGATATGCACTACTGACGAGCGAACTTCAAGTCTAGTGTTTCTTTTCGAAAAGGACCGACTGGAATGTTTTTGGAAATGCGACAGCTACGATAAATTGTGGATGATATTCAAACCATATGGAAACCAATATCCCCCACTACTCATCAGTGGTCGCTAACCTATCAAAGATTGTTGCGGCTATGTTGCCAAGTTGCTGGCATCTCTTTCGGATCTCTGAAAACACCCATTCTTTTCTATCAAGCTTTTTTCGTTTGAGAGTAATGCTGTTAATCCCTGCAATAAGACAGTCGCGTGGTTGCTTCGTCAATCGGTAACCATGGTTACACTAAGCCGCTATCGGTACGGTATACTTCGCTCGTGCATTAAAGAATCAAATCGAACATGTTTGGTGGTCTGGAAATCAACAAACTTATCGAAGGTAAATCTGGCTGGCCTCCTCTGGGAAGTCAGATTCCCAAACGAGAAGTACATAAACAAGCTTACGCCAGTGAGAAAGAAGACTGATTGAACCTGGTTACAGCTTTTCGGATGATGCGCCACAGCTCAAAACGTACCACCTATTCACCAATCACAGACAGATCTTCATGCAGGTTCAGTTGCTCAGTCGCAGGGAGCTCAATGATAAGAAATCACGTTGCAATGCTCAGTCATCAGATTAACAATGGCTACTGAAATGGCTCTAACACACAGCTACCTTTGACTCAGTAAAAGTTTAATATCAGGAACTGTCGATATAGTACAATTTATTTCGGGTTACAAGCAATACGTGAAATAGTAATACAACAATCGGGCTGCTTTTTCCTGGTGCTTGAAATGCGGAAGTCTTACTTGTCTGACAGATGTTGAATCCACGGGACCAGGTCCATCAGGATCCTCTTAATTAGTTGTTGTTGTCATTCCAATCGGTAGAGACGTAACTAAACCGCGTCACTGTCTACAAACTAATGCATCTGGGTCTGGGAACTCCGTACATCCTTCAACTATAACAAAAGCGCTTTTTACACAAGCTTATGAAAAGTAACATCCGAGAGCCATTTTTATTAGTTAGTTAAGTGATTTATGGTTATGGCCTATTGCGTCCTTCGAACTCGCAGACGAGTATCTTCTTCCGGCTTGCAGGAGTATTATAAATCTTTTTTTCATTTGGAACGGGATGTTGTCTCATGTCACTTCTTGTGCGTCTCACACTCGTGAAAAAGATAATTATCTAATTTTGTTTGAGAAACGATGTTGAAGAGTCCAAGTTCAAATCGATGGACGGAACTCATGAGGAGATATTTATCGATCCTAGTTTTTAACTCCCCATGAGAGATGTTCAGTCGGAATCGGATAACGATCTACCGTGTGAATTCTCGCAGAAAGTGCATTTAGGTCGCAGACAAATCGGACTACCCTTGAAATAGACTTGTATACGAAGTGCGCATTTTGGAGCACGGTGTACTCTGAACCGTTTGTCTGACAATTCTCCCAGTGAATAGATAGATTCCACGATAAGAGCTTTGGAAGCTGAACGGACATGGTTGGTAAAATCAGTAGTTATGAGTGTTTATCAACATTTCAAATATTGCTGACCAATGACCAGCCGAGCCTGGTGTGAGAATAATTTGCACCGTAGTTTCGCATACAGAATACTAAGTGGAAATAGTAGCAGTTCAAACAAATGGTACGCAAAACACTCGTCGCTCGAATCCACAACTTCCTAGAAGCGTAATCATTCAAGGTAAGTGAGTTTATGTTAATGAGGCACACTAAATTGGACGAATTTCACATTAACTAGCTTATCGTGACCTTCTGTGTCACCCGATTTATAAGCCCACAAACAACTGACGCAAACAGTTTGACCGAATGATTCTGAGGGCTACGGAACTGTAAACATTATCGCATTTATGAGTAGCGTTTTCAGGGACATGATAGCAGATTAAACAGGAACATTCTGTGATACTTACAAACAGCAAGCAAGTAAGAGTCAGTGCTGTAATTCACACCAAAGGCGGATCACCTGGACATTAATTATCGAGAATGAATGTGACCGAACGTTTAGGTTCGGTTGTCCCCAGTTTGAACTCCGCAACGTAGCAGTAGCAACAGAAGCAGTTGAACAGGAGTTCCAATATCATTTAAAGGGTAGAACTCGAGGTTGACGCTCTTTTTCGAAAGAGGTTGTTTGGACTGTTAGTCTGAATGCAAAAGCTGTTATAAAAACGACTAATTCATAGCACATGCCAAACTGGGAGTATTGCCATTCTCACGACATTTTCATTCAGTATGTTCTAATCTTTTTGTTAAACCTTATAGGGTGTTCAACATTTCGTGTTCAGTTAGGCACAACTATGAGAGACAGACTAGTGTGATACTTGACTCATCGAACAATCGTTGATACTCGGTAACAGTGTTCTAAGCGATCGCTACTGAGAAATGAAGTAGGTGGGTAGCGAGTTGAGAGCAAGAGCCATCTGCTTCCGCGTCTGATTCGTGTTTGTTGAATGATATCAACTGCCATCGCTCATTCTCGGTCAACGGCCTAAACGATCTTCACAACAATCTAAAATTAATTGACAACAACCTCGTCTCAAGTGTTTTTGGTAGAATAAGCACGGATCGAGTGACAAATAAATGTTGAATGTGGCAGTCAGTATTTATCACACGGGCAAAAGTATACAACTGTTTTAGATTCATTATGAACGTGTGATGTTTATGGCATGCATGGTTCGGCCACATTCGACTAAGTGGAGATAATATTAACAACTTTCAACAGATCCCACTACTTACCTTTAAGTTGGGGGTTTTGGGAAACATTATGTTTAGTATTGATTACTGAAGGATGACTAAACGTGACTCATGTCAAGTTTAGTGATAAAAACAAGTTATCCTTCTATGCTTCGGACGCATTAAGTATCTCCTAGCTTGAAATGTTAGTCTTGCTGCAAGCCGTGTACCGCTTTAGAAAATTCAGTTGTGTATTATCCGGAATCCACTGACTGACAAGACAGTGATTCAGATCAACGTCCAGCAAAGAAGCCTTGCCCTCATTTCGGGAGGTTAACCATTATGTACTAATTACAACAGGTCATATGTCTTAAATTACAAAAGATGAACGCGGTGGATCCTGCAGGCGATGCTAAGAAGCGCGCATTGTATAGGCACCAGAACATGGTGAACCCTGAAGAAAGAGGCCTTACAGCAGTCTTGCAGAAGAACAAAAAGACAACCAGTCCAGGTGCAGTAAAGGTCACGGTTGGCCGCGGTTTAATTTCATGATACTTAAAGGCAAAATATTTTATGGATGCCACGTTACAATTGAAAGGTTTGACAATCACAATGTTCACCTTATTTGTTGCTTGATTATATACTAATTGCAGTCCTGATATGATCAATTACAGCAGAATCTTACTACTATCAGTACTGCTGTCCGCATACCTGGAGATGAGTAATAGCTTACGATCTCCATTATAAATGCAGTCAAAAAGTATGTATCCACTAGCCCATATAGACGGAGTCTCAACGGATACCTTTATGTGGTGACGACTTTTAACCGTACAAAGTGAACGATGGTAACTGATATCTGTGTCTATATTGGTTTAGAGAGGCATCTGTTACTTACCTAAGTGAGTCGGAAAACTCAAATTACAAGCCGTCCATGAGGAGATATACACATTTTATTCTTAACTACCAGTTCTGGGATCGCTGGTTCGAACATATCGATAAGGTATTTAATGTTTCCCGGATGACTGGATCCCACCGAATGGTGATATAAACCAGTTTACTAGTCACTGGTCTGTGAAATTAAGGTACTACTCAGAAGGAAGGTCAATTTTGAACTTTTGGGTCAGGGTGCATAACGCGTGAACTCTATCACTATAGCTATAACGCATTACAAAATCTAATCGGCAACATAAAGTGCATAACTTGTTCACCCGACCACTTTCCACATCGTCTATGCAATTCACCACTCCGGTCTAAGTGGGGTCGATTATGAGGGACGGGCTATTATTCATAAATGAAAGCAATGAAACATATTGGAGTGTCTCGTAAGAGTCACTAGATATGAGGCAACCGTTCCTGACGCTATTGTATCTTGCACTGGTCTCAGAGCAAGGCGGAGTTTTAATTAGTTAGAATAGCGACAAGAAATCAAATCAAATCCCTGAATATCCTACATTTTGAAAGATAATTGATCCAATCACTGTAACTGACTGACACATAAATGTTCTTACCACCTACTTTGAATTCAGCTTTCTGGATGATTTGGATCGACTCGGAGCGAAGGATTATATGCCCACAGAGCAAGATATTTTGAGAACTCGTATTAAGACAACGGGCATCGTGGAAGTCCATTTCCAGTTCAAAAACATGAATTTCAAGTAAGTAAAATAATTAACACGTTTGACTACTAGCATGATATAAGTAAACACTCAGAAATAACGTTTTGGCCCAGTTTTGAAGAGATAGACTGTTTCACATTTCGCAAAAGGCCATAAGTAATGATGACAAATTTTAAGACCGTTGTATGATACTTTATATGTGAAATTATTCTTGAATCGTTTTCAGGAACCCATTGATGAGATCTAGTATCACCTACCTTCGAAAGAGAGGCTCATGCAAGATTTACGCACGTACGATATAAACGCAAACACACACGAACGGTTATGAAAAAGCCCGATTCTTCGACGCTGTTCCTCGGGCCACTAGCAACCTAGGCAGCATCACAAAAACCGAACGAATTAACTAGCATATTGTGGTTGGGAACACACCACTGACTGCAAGTTGTCATTTTACTCTACGGTGTGCTTTCTATCAGGCATGAAGTAAACCTCACGGTAATCAGATAGCAACAGAAATCTCTCGCTCTCAAGCAACGAATGGATTGTAACTTCTACAGACGGCAATCACTTCATGTTTGCTCGGAGTACACTTTCGCCAAACGTGAGACAACCATATTAAACAGGGTTTGGAATAGTAGTCTTTCAGCACAGGCAAGGTAATCTAATCAATACAAGCTGTGCAGTAAACTCGTTGGCCAGTTGATCGGTTAGCCATAATTTTCTTTAATTCGTGATGGTTACGCACATCGTTCCTGATGCTATGCAGGCTTAGTGTGAACGAACACGATGAGCTACCCAAACCAGACGTATTCCAAATAGGCTACCGACCAGTAATATGGATAAATACGAATGAATAAATTACCAGTCCAAAAGTGTATTGGTCACAAACTTCAGATTGAACACCTCTCAAATTCGATCACAGTCCTTGCAATCAGATAAGTCTTTCGATCGACCAACTTTGCAAACAAGCACTGAACGCGAGTTTCGTCCTTATTCGAGCTCATCAGTAATGCGTATTCTTGTCCGAGCAGGAACTTGCACTCTGACCCTCCTGTTTGTGAGACTAGCATGCTAAACACAATTTCAGTAATCCCGCATTAGACGTGACCTATCAGTTATACTTAAACGCTCAATCACAACCCTGCGTGAATAGTGTTCAGAATGCCTAGTCACATTGATAAGAGACACAGTAACTGACCTGTTAAATCTAGTAGATAACCCTGCAATCAGGAACTTGTCAGCTAGGTTGAAGTCACAGACTTCATTGAGCCAACTGAGCAATGTGTATAGTTTGGATCGATCACAAATTGCCTTTCCAAAGCGACGGGCGATACTGATCGGCGGCGGTAAAACTAGTCTTTTCGCATACAATTAGTTCCAAGCAGACTGAGAAAACCAACTAGGGTGATGCGTTCAATTTCTACATGGACAGATATTTCACAGCTTAGTTAGAACAATGACGAAACGAAAAGCTACCACTTACTTTCGATGCCTTTTGCAATTTCTAACATGTGTGTAATTCGTAACATAAAAACCCACTGTGTAATATTTTCTTAACTCTTATTGACTGCTTCATTGATGTTGCTTCCAGCCACAGATACACAATTTGACACAAAAATAATCAACGACCGAAGTTGTAGAGGCCCTCTTGTTATAACATCGGCATGTGACTGCCTTAACCATGAGTCACACATTCGTTACGATGAGATGGACAGTGGCCACATTGCAAAAAGCTAAGTGTATTGCAGAACAGCCGTAACTTACAGGATTTACGGTTTAAAAAAATGTGAAATCGAGCTGCTGTCAAAACGGCCAACAAGAAGCAGCGGATATCTCGGCCAATAATTTGTTTTTAGATGAGACCCTACTGTGAAAAGTCAGGGCTTCGGCTGGATTCAAACCCGCGACAGAAACAGCATGCCTCAACGTTGCATGTAGTCTACCAGCTGAGTTGCGAAGGCACGACAAGAGCTCAGAAATTTCACACTTAGATAATTTGGTGGATTCCGTATGAGACAGTGGGATGAGTGGGTAACCGGGTTCAAACGTGAAGTTTTCAAACACCTGACGTGGCTTCGTAGCTCAGCTGATAAGGCGCTTGCCACACTGAGGCATGCTGTTTCTATTGCTGGTCCGAATCCAGCCGATGCCCTGACTTTTCACAGTAGGGTCTCATCTAAAATCATAAATCTGTTGTTAACTCGAGTGATCGACTGATTTTGTTAAGATGAGATGGCTGTTCTAATTACTGTGTATTTATCCACCTTACCGACAACTACGAATATGCCCGGTCTAGTCATGAAAAGAAACACGTAACAAACAAGCTCGCTTTTGGTGTTTCGTCATCAGGCTAAATACAACACATTTATATAGGTTCGATGGGAGTGGTAGATAAAATATCACTGAAGTGAGAGATGTCTCATGACTCACACCAGACAGAAACTGGTGACCAACCTCTCTCGCCTCATTGGTGTTATCTACCATCCCCATCGAACCCATATAAATGTGTTGTATTTAGCCTGATGATGAAACATCGAAAACGAGCACGTTTGACATGCTTTTCTTCTCAATACTGACAATTGTTTGATAATGATTTCAATGGTGGGATGCACAAGAAAATAACGTTAAAGTTTTGGTGAGTTCTACTCTGGATCGATTAGATTTGTGCTGAGATTAGTAGAGTACAGATGACAGTGAATTGCACCAAATCTGTAAGAAGCTTTAGGAGCGCTTCAGGAATAAATCAATCTCAGACTCACGGCGAACAACTTCAACGATCGGATAGAGGAGTATACTTTGATAAACAAGATGGGTATAACACACATATACAGCTCTGCAAATACCAACCTGAACAGAATTAAAACAAACATTTAAAGTTTCACCTAATTAGGAACTATATACAATTGTGAAACTGTTGATCGTCGCCAAAACCGAAGTAAAAACGTCACAAACAACTTTTCCACCGTTTGGTGAAAGGGAGATTTGTTCAGGCAACTTTGTATCGGAAACTAAGGCTCTCACATGAGACTTACGAAAATCGAACGAGATGTATGTACCTTTCAGTCTCCTCCCGTAAGGATGGTGATTAATGTGAATTTATAATGGTGTCGGTTCATCTGGGAGAGTGTGAATCCTGTCTAAAATACGATGATGCAGATGCATCGCCATACTAAATCGAAAGCCAGTACATTACACAATGGCCTGCTTGTCTGCAGTTATCAGGCAGAGGAAACTTTCGGAACGAGACTGGAACCGGTCAACACCACGTTACAGATCAGGGATTTTATTCACTAACCAGACCTCCAATCCTATCAGAACGGTTTGTAACGAGGTGATTACCTGATACATGACTTGGCAGCACCCCGTTAGTTTACATGGACACAGTTCGTCTCGGACTGAAAATAGAAACTGATAACAGCTAGTAAAAGAATGTAGTGTGCATAATATTCAATGATGCTCACTTTCAAATCGACGTTCCATACAAGTTGGTTTCGTCCTTCTCCATACTCATCTGACAGGTGTAGTATGAAAGAGGTCCTTCGCATTACGAATCACAGTTCTCACTCCGTTGGGTGTCAGCCTTATGAGCACCATTTGTGATGGCGAGGTTAATTAGTGTACGTCTTGGTTACACCCCATCAGTCGACCGCATTGTTTCAGACCAAGCAGGTGGTAGCGTCATACGCAGTGCGAAGTGATCTTGGTTTACAATTGGTTACACATCGAATGCCTATCCGAACCGGTTCGCTTTCATTTGCCAAAAGTTCTCAACTAAGGAAGAAAACAGCCAGTGTGGCATGCCGTTTTGAGAATCGGCACCGAGGAACACGGATATCACTACAAATTCGGACCAATTAGAGTCCAAACCCTGCTTATCCCCAATGCTCTCGTCTGGGGAGCTTGATAATAGTATCCTGCATTGCAAATGCAGTCTGTTATGTTGCATGGGAATAAACTTCTCGTGTCCGGAATGCTGCAAAAAATTACTGTGTACACTGAAAGAAATTACTTAATGAGTGTAAAGCTGATCTAATTCAATCAACCAGACCCTTCATCGAGCACATATGAACTGCGACCGATCAGCTAATTCATAACATCACAATTTTCGCTTACTATGTGGTGTGAATGTCCTGACAGTCATAACCCACTTGGTGCATTCACTGGTAATTTGGATCAATTCAAATCAAACAATGAAATTGAATCCCATGGAGGCAAACATACAGAAATCAACGGAACCAACTGACGTATGTTAACATTACAAATTTTGCCGAGAGAAGAGTCTATCGAATGTAGTAGAATGATGAATGGATCATAACATTTTTGACTCAGATCGAACTAAGTTCCAAATTTATACATTCTAATCGGTTCGTATTATCTTTTAGACTATTCGATGTAGGCGGTCAGCGATCGGAACGTAAAAAGTGGATACACTGTTTCGAGGACGTGACGGCCATTATTTTTTGTGTTGCAATGAGCGAGTACGATCAAGTGCTTCATGAGGATGAGACAACGGTATGTTTTCCCCCACGATACTGGTAGTAGGTACAGATAACTTTTTATACACAGAGCGACCTATGAAAGGAAGTATGGTGATGTCCGCTCGTATATATACTAAATGCTACTATCTGATCCGTCCATGTTGAATTAATGATAATAGCTCTAGCTTTTGTGAAGGTTTTCCAAACGAATTATTTAGCGCTTATTTCATACACTTACATTATCGTTCAATTATGGGTCAGTGCTCCAGTAATGCTTAATTTACCATGACAGTTACGAGAATTCGGAAAATTTATCACCAAATTACAGTCATGTTACAACCGGAAAAAATGGTTCAGAGGGATATGAAAAAAAAGAAAAATCAACCGAATGTGAGTCGGCGGGAAATATACAGTTTGCTTGACCCAGTTCATTGGCATGGTTGCAGAACAAATATTACCAGGTGTTATTATCAGGCAAATACTCGTCGATTTCACGTCCAAAGCCATCAATAGTAGATAATGAGGACGTAGAAACAGGAGCTCGGACAAATTATTCTAACACATCCATATACAGACTATTCACTTAACGCGAATCACATGATGAAGGGCCTAAATTCTACAGAAAACAAAGGGTTCATCCATATAATTATAGTGACCACCATTTAAATGTGCAACCCTACTGTACCGATCACTGTCGTACTGGGTGGTACACATATTCTTCAACGGACAATCAACGCAAAGACTTTACCCAGACGGCTCATAACCACGACTGCTGAGCGCAGGCATTTTGTTATCCCCAGGGAAAGAGGAACGCTAGCTGTGCTGTCACACCGGGTTCACATAAGATCCTTATAAGAGTTGTATCGAATGATATGATCAGGTCCGGTAGTTCAATTACCGGTGGATAGCATTTGTCTAGAGCTCGGTCCAGGTGGCACTTTGTGTATACTTCCAAGCCTTGGGTGAGATTCGGAGTGTGGATATACTCTAGTGACATCCTACCTGACTTGAATCGAACAAAACGGCTAATGTTGGGGCACAGTTGTTGCCGGATCAATCAATGTCTGCTACTGGGCCAGTCCATAGTAATGTCATATATGTACTTTGGCGCTCACCACGCATAATTTGATCAGCTCTAGTCAAACTACTGGATTTTATCTGTTAACTTTCAGACAATCAGCAGTGAACAGAATAGCCGACTACCGGCAGTAGTGATTAACAATCTATCCGCACTGGACTAATCGACATCACTATTGATTGATGTCTTTAAACCATGGGCAACTTGCTAGCACAGTGAATAGAGAACTGGCGATTTATCCGACAGACTGTGTTATGGAGGATCGAACAAGTGATGAGTAGCTAACCTTGAAAAAAGAGCTGTTTGCTCGATTTAATGCTGAAGGTCATCGACACAGTGAGTATATTGATGCAGAAGTTACATATGTGCAATGGGCTAGTAACGCTAATAGCAATACATATATGACTCGTAAGTAGTAGTATGTCGAATATACCATATATATGTCCCAGATAACAGAAAGTTAGAACTTATCAAAATTCGAACAGCTCAGTAGAAAATGTTTTGATTTTGCAAATTATCAACCGAAGCAATGGAAGCTTACGGGATGTGATATGAGGATAATCTTTCATTTGTAGTATGTTTGTTGGATGAGGCTATGCAAGTATTGGAGTTGACTATTTTCATCGTACGACTGTGTTGTTTAGCTCATGTAGCGGTATTAAGACAGGATGTGTTCAGCATTGAACAATCATTCCTCTTGATGCGTTGCATGGAAGTGTGTGTTCACATTAGCCTTCGACATGTGGGTCAGAGCAGCATCAATGTCGGGACACGTGACATATTGGGTACGACATGTTAGAGAGGTAGTCCACCTGATTACACTCATGACAGGTTCGACAGTGTAATTAGGGAATGTGTACAGACGAACGCATTGGAAGTGTTGTGATGGATTTATCATGATGTCCCAGTTGACCGAACAGCTAACTGTCAGTTTCGAATGAGGTCATTCGAACCCGTACAAGTACGCAATGCGAGATATCGAAGAATATGTTCAACTTGAAATTAACCAAATCGTCGACCATTCATCAATACTATAGTGTTGTCACTTTTGGTAAGCCCAACAACTTGTACATTTTTCCACACTTATACTTGGTATCAAGAAGATTGGACAGGATCAAATAATTGACACTAGCAGAAAAGAGGCATTGGCAGATGAGGATAGTTAACTAGCAAATTAAGATAATATGTGATGAGGAAGAATATTGACTGGCTGCCGTAAGTTAATCATCCCCAATATGGATAGTCGCATCGCTAAGAGAGGCGGCCCTTGCATAACAGACACCTGGTACCTATGTGATAAAGAATTAGAGTGGTATTAGGATACCTAACACGACGCTGGCCGATCCTTTATGCAATATCACGCTAAGGTTATCGTATGCATGAAGAATATGGACAGAAGTATTGGTTCTCCTCCGAACGTTACCTTCTATGGCATGATTCACAATCATCAAAGATGATTGTTGTGTGGGGGCACTAATGAACAGCGATACTGGCAGTGTCAGTACCTATTGTGCGCAGAACACTGGATGATATTGGTTGAACAGAAGTGCCGTGTTAACATTCCGGGGACTCATTAGCGCAGCAGTCCTGATGACCACAGTAGGCTAGTCAACTGAATGGTTGCAGAGAACCATTCAAAGCAGGTTTCAGATTCCGACTTAAATCGTTACGAGGGTAACTACAGGAGATCCCGCCTCTGAGAACCACCTGAGGCGAGCTTTCGGTTAACTTCTGTCTGAAGAACAGCACCTCATTTGTATATTAATGATGCCTCCTCACAGACGTTGTTGTTAGTATATCTAGGTCTAGCCTTGTCGAACAGGGCTTGTGTTATCAGCTGCCTGAGTATACTAGAAATTATGTTGATCAGATGAGTAGACATCCGGACTTCCGTAATTAACATAGCGTGTTCCTCGACACATTCTGACAAGTTCTTAACTGCTAGTAAAACAGGTGAATCTGATATAATTTTTAAGAACTCGGTTAACCTCGAAGCTACGAATATCTCGTTTCACAAGACAAGAATTTTGTGTGGAAAAATGCACTATCAACATTTCTGAGGCTCAGATACACGCAGTCAATCACTTTTATTACATGTGCCTTTCAGAATCGAATGCAAGAATCACTGAAATTGTTCGACTCCATCTGTAACAACAAATGGTTTACAGATACCAGCATCATTTTATTTCTCAACAAAAAGGACTTGTTTGAAGAGAAAATCAAACGATCTCCCCTCACAATCTGCTTCCCAGAATATCCAGGTCAGTATCATTACTTGAGAGAAAACTGTTCTGATATAAGATGTACAGCGTCCTCTGGTTGTACATATTCTGCTGTTTATTTAACCGATGTACGTCATATGATTATTTACAAGTTCCACTGGAATATGACTCAGGTTGAACCAAACGTGTTCCGGGCCAGATTGGGTCGGATACACTGCTCGTTTGGTCAGATACAGGTATTGTTATCGCAACCACTAGATAGAATAAAACCCCAATCATCAAAACACATATGAAAATCGGACAGAAAACTGTTGACAAGGTCATTTTCTGTTCTGTCCTTATCGCCCCTATGTCAATCAACCGCAACCTGAAAATACTTCTACATCTGAATAAGCGTAAGACGCCTCAGACCAGCTCGTATTAGGTCCGTAAATGACAGCCAACTGGTACCTGATAATCCAATTCTTTGGACAGGCAAAGAATATGATAAGTGAGACTCTCATTGGATAAGGGTAAGCAAAATGTATGAAACCTTTATGCAAGGCGTTCGAGAAATCTGAAAACCAGGTAACAGATAGATCGGTGCTATCCCGACATCGTCATCAGAGCTCTAGGAAGTTTTATAACTGCGACATCCACTACGATCAAGTTCTTTATTATAGAAGGCAGCTCAAGAAACAAGCCGTGCAATATTCGACGCAACAGTTACTATCAGAACGAAGATCCATCAATTAGACACCAGCAGTGGATAAATGAAAAAGAAACATCGCCTAAACCCAATAGCATCAGACGACGCATCCAATCCGACTGTTCGGTTGGTTCATTATACAACGGAGCGCCCGACCCCAGTTACACTTCACTTGCATATCAACCACACGTCAAGCAGGACTGGAACAGGTAGATATAATGTTAATCAAAGTTTCCAGTTTTTAATTCACAAGGCGTTTGTTGCCATGATAATCATACAATACCGTATGTGGATAGTTGGGTACTGTCAGACCGTCCAAATCTAGGCACGAGCAGCCTCGGTAATCGTAGATTAATTCCATGACCGCCGTTAACATTGAGCCACATTAAGTCATGTTTTGCTGTAAGTAGTGTTACTCGAAAGACTATCTCTGGAACTGAATGCACATCTACCGTGTTTCGTTCCCGGACAATCAGTAACCTGAAAACAATTATCACGCCAGATTAATAAAAAGAATGATGGTAATTATGTTTACATCACAAGCATAATGAGCCCATTTCAATCTCGTTCTGGAGAGATGAAAAAGCAGCGATAGAAGTCACCCACGAAGATTAACAGGTAATCTAAACCCGTAAATAAACATCGGAAGTTGGGATGTACTCAGCTGATTTCTACTCCTATCCAGATCAGTCCAGGTAAGCCAATCATCAGTCATTCCTACTGCTCTCTGATAGACTGTAATCTTCTATGTATTTGCGAACAAAGCCACAGTAACTGGAAAATCTGCTTAACATAGCTTATTTAAATCGGTACGTGCATACTACTTCAATATACCATCTATCAGGAATCAACCTTTACAGACCTTAACCTTAAAACGGAATTGAACGAATAAAACCAGTGTTCGGACTCACAGATTAGGTTGTTCCAAATCAGTTAATCCGTTACTATTTAGTTTTAAAGCGTAGACCCTATTATTTTCGGTTGTAGAATGATAATCTTGATTAAGTTTTTCAATGAGCACCATAACCCCACTCTCTGGATGAATCAAGGTGCGAAATCATCATAATTGTAAACTAGAGGCGAAATTTTGTTGTTAGCTTACACGACGTCGATTGCTATGGCTTGAAGAAACGTAACTGGACTGATTGCGAAGAATCAAAGGATGGCGTAAGATAATCAAGTGGTGAAGGGGTTGACCATATCAATGTCGTCAGAACAACCACCAGACAATAGTACTGACCCAATCATTTCAATCACCGAACAACTGACTAAAATAAACCCCCGGTTGCTAAAGATTCACGAGGTCACAGTGACCAGAAATTGACAGGTTGAGTTAACATATCCCGCCAGCCACATGTCATAATATGTGCCTGAAGATGTGAGTTATTGCTCCTATTCTACTGATCACCTTTGTCAATTTCAATAATGGAACGAGAGTTTACAATAATGTAATTAAAGTTTAGAAACAAGTGGGTACGTTCAATTTCATCAAATATAGGAATGGTTTTAAGTTTACTTTCAACATGAAATCATTTCCACTTCTTTGTCCTAACACTGACGGGCCGCCAGGCAAACAAACCTATGAAGAGGCAGCAATCTACATTCAGGCCTCGTTCGAAGCAAAAAACCGTTCACCAAACAAAGAAATCTACTGCCATCAAACGTGTGCTACGGACACAAACAATATTCAGTTCGTGTTCGATGCAGTGACGGATGTTATTATTGCGAACAACCTCAGGAACTGCGGGCTATACTGAGCGATCCGCCGTACTGGTAATTTGAGACCGAAATATGATGTCTATCTGCCGGAATGAAATGTACACTTGTGTTTTAGATTGTTTCCCATAAAATGCCTACGGATTCCAGCCCACTTGCACTTACATTCTACACGACCACCACAGCGTGACTCATGCTGACCAATCATCCTTCTAGTTTGAAGGAGTAGTCACTCAGTACGCGTGGTATCGAGCATCAGTGTGACCGGTTTCACAAAACTTCATTGTATCCAATCAACATCCACCACGTTTGCTTCGTGCTCGGTCGTCCTGTTTACCAGTGTATGCAAAGCGGTGATCAACATGTTGTGGTTTCCCATCAAGCTCTCCTCACTGCTCTTAATCGAACATTGCGATGTATTTTTTCCCATCGATTCCTATTCACTTGCAGTAAATCAGAGTATGTTCAACCAGTGTCACATGCGTGTTCACTAGCAAGGTCAGTTCGACTTTGTTCGGATCCGGCACGTGAACTTATTCCCGTTCTCGCTCTATGTCAATCAGTGTGCTTGTCTAAGTTAATTTACATTTTGTCTCTCCTGGTCTGCGCACATCCCAGTTGGGCGTCACCCCGTGTCTCATCAACTGAAGAACGAGAGGTCAAACATAATTCTATTGTCGATTTCTTTGTAAATGACTTGTTTTACGTTCTTGTTTCGTGCTTTGATTTTTAGCTTCACACCACGATAGTAGTTGTAACGATGTCACACATGGGAAGGAGAACTAAAACACACACTTAATCACACTGTCCAAGTTCTTTTATTGAACTGTGTGCGTCAATCGCCTGCCCATGCTCTGTTTCCAGATCATTCTGGATATACCCATGGTCATGAATGTATGTATTCAACGCTTGAAGTTTATTTTGTTACATACTACACTCCCCTCCTCTCCGTTGACAACGACGATGAAAGGCTCTAGCTTGCTGGTCACCACTTGACTACAATCCCTTCTTCCAGTCGAACACACAAAATACAGAGGTCGCCAAGTTTTTGCCTTCGCCGTCCTGATCACTATTCTCGTACAAGTCCGCCCTCAATGTGGTACACCTGCTTCTCGAGTAAAATCATATCGCAAACACATTGCTGCATCACCTCCCCAGGGGTCTGTCCCCTAATAATGCATCCACTACGATTGTAACATTTATCCGACTTCACCACTGTGTTGATGTATCCAACAGCTAGGAGACTGTGTACTGAAGATGCTTTTTAATTCAACCACACTGTGTGCATTTCTTTCTCTCTTTCCCTCTCTCACACAGCTGAACTCTAAAACTGCGCTTTCTTGTCCAAACTAAATCGACCGAATGAATGTGCTTTTGTGATTACATATTTTTAACCACGTTTACCCCGCTCCCAGCCATTACTACTTACAAAATACTACGAGTAACTGTTGTGGTTTTAATTCGAAGAAGGAGAACCGCTGTCACAATGAAGTCAACCGACATCGGTGCCAGACCCGTCATCGGCTGGTCGTAATGTTTCCATTGCTTTTCGTTCTCTTCACACTCTTGTTCAACTCTCCAGTCGCAACTATTCCACATGCTTTGAACTTTTGGTACCGGTACAGATACAAACACGTACGGGTCATGGCCAAGTAACAGCCTATTGATTATTAAGTGAAAAATACAGTGTTAAGCGAAGGACGAAATGAAAGGTTTCGATACTGATCGGGAGAGAGAGTGTGTAGCGGGCAATGTTACAGACACAGCTGGACTATTTACACTGTAGGCAATCATTTTCCAGGACACGTTTTACCCCCCGGAAAATGAGTCTGTCACAAATTATATTCCGTTCCTTAGTAGCTAACGGAATGAAGTGGCCTCGAAAGGTGGAATAAGAGTTGCACGAACGGTGCAGGCCGTAATCGGGTTACCCAGTACGAACTACTCAAAACTTGTGCTGAACAGTTATTCAGCAAGAATCCAGTCGAAAGAATACATCAACACAGGAACCATCAATAAGCAGATATACATAACAAGCTTCTGCGAGTCGGTATAGTAAGAGGCAACAGATTACACAATTAACCGAGCCCAGGATTCAACACAGACCTGGTGTGAAATAAAGTAGCTTCATTGTGTAACCAAAAAAAGTTTGTTGAAAAACAACGCAGTAGAAGTAGCTTCCCAACTTGAGTGAATTCTAAGGAGGCAAGTCGATTATCTCTATAATCCCGTAGATTTTGATGGTTAGAACAGATTTGTGAGTTCCAACGTACCAGTTACTGTACAATGCATTTTCTGCACGGAATTGCAACCTGATTTTCAATAAATGATGAATACGAAAGATGACGGCTTTGGTGTGCATGTGCTTAGATCAGTAGGCTGCCATGGGCAACTTAACCTACGCCTCAAAAGTGACTATACATACTAATGTACAATGAAAAATGATGATGTACTTTCTCAGTAAATACTTACCACAGTAAACATTAAAACAGCTGAAATTAAATCATTGGACTAATTATGGAGTTACTGTAAATATCTAGTTAATTTCGATTTTTTGAGATGTCTGACAATGTGCTTGGCTACAGGTGAGGGTTGTTGTGATATTAGCTTTTTCTAGCAAAGCTTTGTGTTTACCTAATGATGACTAGCGCAACATACAATTTATTCTAGAAGAATCTAACCGTGTTCTCACTTTCCGACTACTTTGTGACTCTCTTAGTCACGTTTAGTTTTCTTTCATTAATCTTCATTTGTGGCGTTAAATCCACTGCACCCGAATGGTACGTATACATATAAATAAGTGAAAGCGAACGGTAAACAGTGAGTAATTATTGTGACGTTCCAAATTCACATACGAATCTACCGTCAGACGGACAGCATGAGCACGGAACTGAAGGTTACAGTAGGCTGGAATGAGGCAATTCCCTATGGAATCCTACCGTCCAGTAGGATAAACCCATCAATTTGTTCTGAAAGTGTGGCAATATTGTACTCGCCCGTCTACTAAATCCGAATACGTGTGCATTGAAAAACTGATGCAAGTATCAAAGTTGAAGTAATTCTCTATCACATACAGTTCCGCAGGTTTTTTCTGACGAACAATAACACATTTTTGCCCAGCGGAAAAATCGAAAAAGTGCAAGGTCAAACCAAAGTGAAATCACCCCCGAAAAGAACACAATCAGATCGTTTGCAATGCTCTTCAAAAGATTTTCTTTAATATGAATGGGAAAGTTACCTCCTTGTATCTAAAATTTGTAACACACAAAAGCAATCCGGCAAAATACGAAAACAAACCAGCGGTTTTCTACCGGCGACACGTTGGTCAGACAACTGCGCACAAACGTCACAAATCTACGCCAGTCGCAGGTTGTAGTTAGCCAGCGTTATTGTTAAGCGTCATGTTTACCACAATAACACTCTGCGTCTCTCTTTTTCAGAGCAGGCTTCGTTTCAGAGCAAAAAACACATGCAATCAACAGTAACAAACGCAAGGTTGCTACTGTGGCGCAAGCGCCACACAAACATGAGAGGAACAAACCCTGAAAAGGCCAATATCGTTTGTTCTATTTTGACTCCCAATTGCTCTGCGTTCACTGCACCTTCCGATGATAGCTGCTTTTTTAAACCAAGGCAGCTGGCGAACACTAACGTTTCCAAAGTCCGTACTCGCCGACAAATGGGTCAGCAGGTTGCTCCAGCAGATACTGTCTCAAGTCTGGAGCTTAATGTATGCTATGTGTCGGAGACGCGAGTCTACGGTTGTAGCACCGTTATTCACCATTATTCACCAGGTCATCTCTCGATACCTGTTGAACTGAACGCTTTTCTCTGGTTTTCTGGTGACGACGAAGCTGAACCTCGTGATCAACCTGTAGTAAAAGTCGCACTGAGTTCCACAGCAGAACAGTGTTTGCTCGATTGGATCTCAATCAACAGTTGCTTATACATTATGGAACTCAGTACATCGGTTAAGATTTGTCAACGCAAATAAGAAAAACATTGTGTAATCATTACGTCGGAGGAAACTCCAACGGATAACGGTTTGGATGCTATCAAAGATGCGTTCTACGACGTCATCGTTGACCTTCTGAAACAGACTACAGACTGATACCATTACACTAGCCGACGATTTCAATGCTCTGCTTAGTCGTCTTTTTCTAGAGGAGAAATGGCTGGGACTTATGATCGGTGTCCACGCACGACACACCGACAATGACGATAGACTGCTGCGACTGTGCGAATCTGAGCGTCTGTATATTCCGAATGTCTCACTTCAACAAACGAAGAAATACTGTCACACGGAAACCACCGTCTGAACTTCAATCATGCACATAAATTAATCACATAATAGTCGGTTACAAGTGGCCCACTTCGTTAAAGACTACCGTGCGTTTTGGAACAACCACATGGATTCGGACCATGCTGTTGAGCATGCCCGTTTTGCTCTGTCATTTGCCCACAGGTCATACACTCGTAAATGCAAGGTACTTGATTGGTATTCAAACGAGGAGAGTGTGAGGAACATTTGCCAGTCGGTATTGACGAGGAATCTGCCCAGTTCGAGTTAGGTGGGAGAGTCTAATCAACATTGGGAACAAATCCCAACAGCTATGAAAACTTTCTGTGAGGAATTACGTTTCGAAAGAGTTGTACGGCCGTGACAGAACCAGATTTCTGTCACATCGACAGATTTTAGGAACTAAACGTCGTCCGGTCTCACGTGACTCTGAATGTGATGATAACTGTCGAGGACTTAAAGGTAAACTGACCAGAAGCCCGCGAAAGGCCATTAGCATCGTTCGACCGAACGGTCAAAAACGACTAAGCTCGCCTTTTTTTCAGTTAAGACTAGTAGAAAGTTATTTTCCAGATTCTGGGTTGTACTTGCCGTCAAGTCGGTATAAGTGAGACCAAATTTGAAAAAGATGGTTTACTTATCACCAACCAATCGCTCTAACTTGACAGGCGAGTTGAAAATGTTGAGGAAAAGTTCAGCTTGTCTCAGCCAAGCCATGCGGATGATGGGGCCCAAGTGATCAATGACTGCTTTCCAGGCAGTCCTCCGTCGGAGGCATAATTGGTCCCGAAGCATAGTCATTAAAGCGTAACAAGGCTCTCAGACTAAATCTCTCATCTCCCATTTTCAAGGACGCTGGGAAGGTGACATCAGAACTGACAAAATTACATCAGACGGTTTGTGAAACTGTAGAGGTACCTTGTGATTGGTACTTATCCGCGGTAATTCCCGTCTTCAAAAAGAGGGCCCGAAGTCTATGTGGAAACCACAGATACACCAGTCTAGTATCTGGTGTGTCCAAGTTACTCACTGACCTTCTGTTGCGTTGGCCCACTAAGTCCAGAGGAAATCAGATACGTGAAGAGAAGGCAGGATTCCGGTCGGGTCTAGGGTGGATGGATCACATTTCTACCGGATGACGGGCGTTAGAGCACGGGCACTTGTACAGGTAACCAAAGGTTGTGTTCTTCTTAGACCTAAAGACTGCTTTCGATTCGGTTGCTCGTAGCATCTTCTGCAACTACCTGAGGGAGTTCCAAGGAAATAAGTGAATCTGTGGAGGTCATTGCATGCTCACCCTGCAAACAGGGTGACAGCTCACGGATAACTGTTTCGGGCTTTCATCACTTCCGGTGGTATTCATCAACGATGCCCGACCTCCCTGTTCCTAATCAATTTTTTCGTGGCGGTGTGCCGCAGTTAGTGACATACTTGCATTCGTGCCACTTCCAGTTCTTCGCCTAGTCTTCTTCACTTATATTTACAATAGCTTTTCAAAAGGTTCGTAGATCTCACCCTTCCATTCTGACTTCGTGATGGAAGATATTCCGGCACAAACACCTGAAGGTCCCGAGGATCTCAGAGTGCAGTTTCAACCAGATAGTTGACTGACTGACATCGAGTATGCGGACAACATGTAGACCATACTGAACAGATTGATACGGCTGGTCTGTACGGTGTGTACCTTGTGCCTTCAAAATATAAAGCGTCGTTACAAGACTGGGTTGTTCCTCTTTGCTACTGCCGACAGACCGCTGGAGACTGTCAATCGTTTCACCTACCTGGGTAGTGTCATCTCATCAGCCTGTGATATTGTTGACGAGGTGTTCGCAAGGATGGCGGAAACACGTAGTGTACTCACTAACCTTCGTCACTTGTGGCATCTCAAAGATGCCCATTTGTCGGTTACAGGCAAAGTATATAATATGTCTATGCCCTCACTCTTGCTCTATGGATCAGAGCCTCAACCCATTCGTGTGGAAGATTCATATAGACTCTCAGTATTTGATCACCGTTGTTTCCGTCACTTGGCGAGCATCAAGTGGGCTGAGTGTATGGAAAAGGGAACAGTCCGTTGGCGCATGTTTCGGAAATGTGCAAGTTCGCGATCGACAACTGAGATAATGAAAATGCACAATCTGCTCTGGTTGGATCACATACTCCGTATACCGACGGAGCGTTTGCCAGACTACATGCTGTTAGATGTGGCTGCTGACAGTGGGAAGGAATCACAAATCGGTCTGGCGACAATAGAGTCAGGGATTATGAAAGCCTTGGCCGTTCCGTTGAGTAAGGCTGGTAAGTGCCGTCTGTCCGGTTAGGGAGTAAGCGATCTTCCACACCGCCGGTCAGAAGCACTCTCTAGCATGGCAGCGCATCGCAGTCAGTGGTGAGCCTGTATCTATAAATCTACTGGCTGCCCTTTTTCTCTCTCCCGAAACCTCACTGTTTTTCCTTCATCCTCATTTCCATGAATATTTAACTATTAATTACCCTGCCATTTCGTGATCCACTGTCGAGAACAACTGTAGTCCGATCCACGGTATCTGCGAATGCGACTCAAAACTGAAAATGATTATGATAACCGTGATCACAACATTGATCGGAAGAGAATTCTGACATCCATATGACAATTAGACATATAAGTCTTTACCAACCCACATTGTCTGTGGTGTCGGAAAGAAGTTTGGTTGTCACTGAAATAAAGGATAAACAATGCTCGTGTACGCGCTGTTTTGCACCCGGCAGTCAGTTCACATCAAGTAGAATGCTTGCCTGAGTAATGCGGCCGTTCGCGTGCATGTACTTCAGAACGGTCGGGATACGCTACCAACTGGTCAATTAACCGCGCCGCACGGTCTACGATGGTTGTGACAGGTAATCCGCACGTCAGTTAAGCGTTTACTGCACTAGGCGTTATATACTGAGACCACAAACGGATTACTGAAGCCAAATAGTGGTCAAGCGACAACATAGTCACAAAGTATCAAAGCCTCAATTATCTCACTGACTAAAGTGAGTATCGCCCTCTCCAGTGGGTCATCATGACAACTTAAAACGCTGTTCGAGATGACTGGATGCTGCAGTTAACGGCGTGCCTACATCTATACCATTCCAATTTCCCCCGCTAAATCCTCTTTAATCCATTTATACCTCTTCGGCTAAATCTCTCCTGTTCAAAGCTATTCCACGTTAGTGTTGCGATGAGCGGCAGCCTTGCGGTCAAGCTTACGATCATTATGGGAAAATGGACGAATAAAATGTACAGATAAAAAAGGAAATGGAAGGATCGATTTCTTAAAGTTACTACGTACAACCTAGAACAATCGCTATCAAGGCACTTATAATTTACAAACAAAAAGAGACGAGTTTGTGTATTTGACTCAAGCGATTCGGTACCGTATTATTGATTAAAGGCATGCCCATGCTCTCTCTCAACTTCACCAGAGGACTGTTTCCACGAGAAGCTGAGCATCTGAGGCACAGCATGCGTGGGACACAGCCAAGTCTTGCAGGCCTCAACAGCTTCTGGGCCCAAAGCTCATATGAAGTTTGGGCAGTGAGCGTTGCCACATGTAACCCAGTAAATCATGGATAAAAGGATGGGGCTTACTGCGACTGTTATATACAATAAGGATTATTCCTCAGGATAGTTTTTACAGATGTAATTTGAGGAGTGCAAGCAAGAAAATCAGCTATAGCACAATCGCCGATAGGGGTATGACTAACCGGGAAAGTCAACGGAAGAGAAGCCACTCTCAATTCCGAGTGCCAGACGATTTCAGCTTTTTAGTACAACCGGAACGCAGCGTCCACCTGTCAGTGAAACTAACAACGCTGAAGGTTACATTCGTATCTGGAAAAAAAAATCGATAGCAAGTAAGTGGATGAAACATACTGCTCCGTCTTTACGCCACCCCCACGTCACAAAGATGATGCCATCCCACATAAATTTAAAATCGCGTGTGCGAACCGAGGACTGTGATTATCTCTCAGTGCTTAAACTACACTAGCCAGCTGGTCCAGATGACCTTGTGTGACGCGTTTCAAAAGTTGTGAGATATTAGTCGAGTCCCTAACCCAGTTATTTCTCTTAACATGGTCGATTGAGGATGCGCCTCTAGACCGGTGTAAGGCGGTAATAATTCGCGCATTCAAGAGGAATCAGGATCTCTCGTCAAATTCGGAACAGAATCAGTCAGACTCATCGTAAATGGTGCTTTAGCATCCATTAAACTATGTAGGCTCCCTTCAGCGCACATCTGACATGCAAAAATGGTAGACAGGGCCTCAACTAAGACAATATGAACAGCCACGAGTCCCATTCCTCACTAACTTCAGCTGCAGTCACACATATAACAGTTTTCTGTAACTAAGTAGACCGATATGTACAGTCACAGTGGCAAAGACCAAATATGTAAACATCCTTTCAAAATTATAACATCAGACTTCAGTTCACGCCAGTTTGTTATAAAGAATCGTCCAGTAGGTTTGGATCAAGAAGAGGCATATATCAAGATTACTCCAATTTAAGTATTAGTGCACAACCCATGGTTGTGAAAAGCGTTCGCACAGTATCAGAATAGGTCACCTACCAGATGGAGAGACTTCAACAGTGCTGCCGACGAGATTTTGCTGCCTAACAAGCACCTAGCGACACCAATAACCATAAAAAGTCAACGTTGGAACATCGGCTCTTTGTAATCAATACGGGACCGCGGATAGTTGAAGACACTGAAACGACTTTATTATTCGCCCTCACTTCACAGGTGAATGGACAAAACAAAGGCAACACTAACACCACCGACAAGGTACCGGCTACAACGTTTCCGTTAGATGCTAGATAGACTATAAAATCACCAAAATGAGAGAAGAGCATCAATTAACTCACTAGAGACTGTTCTGGTTTGTGTTTGCGAATTGGCCGATCGACTACCTTGAATCATGCGTCAGCAAGCTTGAAGCTCGGCACAGAGTGTACGATATGAGAAACGATCGACTGGCATCATTAATGCATGAACTAAACGTCCAAATGTGAAGGTTGGACGAGCAAACATGTTTAATCCTGACGATCAAAAAGTCACCTCCTAAACTCCTCAAAGAGTACTCGCTGATGTCATCGGATGCGTACAACTGAACGATTAGCTATTTTAGTAAGCCCGAAGTCTTCTAGCAGACATGCTTCGCAGCCGTAAAGCCAAACCACTGAACTGAAACCTCTCTTTAAAGCCAGCGACAATCGCAGATGGCACAAACTATCCTGGCCTTCAAATGCGAATTCCGTCGTTTATTCCCATATTCTCACCATCGTAACAACAATCTTGAAGCAATACATCGTACGTTGAAGTCAAGGTGCATCCCAAAGAACTGACCAGAAAAAATATTAACATACCTCGGCTGTTATGAAACACATAGTCAACGTAATCCAAATTGTACCGCTAACACCTGAATGGTGCAAATAACGTGAACGATCCTCCAATGCTACGTTCGTGGATGATGGACAATTTCTACAGACACCCATTTTGGTATGGAATATCTGACAGCACTTTGTAGGTGCTGATTATGTCTCCGCTTTAAAACAGAACACCAAAGGTACACCTACACACTAGATCGGCAGATGCTACACGAGCCATGGTGAAAAGTTGCCAGCCAGAGAAGTTGGTAAAAATTTGGTGTCCTGTTTTACCACACATAGTAGTGAGGTCATACCTTGTGAAGCGAGAGCATGATAGTCAACTTTTCATTATGATCGTTTGTCGACTAACTGTGATTTGTTTGTTTCAAGTATATACTAGATGAGGAATTCTGAAAACTGGGCGTTCTCCTATTGTGAATTGTATGAAGAAAGAAGCCAACTTCCTCTAAAGTTAGCAGTAAAGAAATAGGTCACCGAACTAGAATGAAATCAACAGTCGGATGAAGATGACCAGAGTAGACACTAGGATGTTGAGGAACCGAGTTTAAAAGCAGACTTCACGAAACAGATCCAATCCCTTTCTTGTTTTATCATTGGGCTGAGTTTTTTAAGCACAGTTGTGACGCTTAAGTGTTGATGTCAACTCCCGACATACTGCAATCAGTGGCGACATCTCTAAAAAAAATACATAGCCGCAAAACGTCCGGTGCTTAGAGGCCGTCCAATGAGTACAGATCAACGGGAGAGAATAGGTCTGGTAAGCAAGCAGGTTTGTTGGGAAATCTAGAATAGAATGTACAAGCGGACAGGTTACGGCATCTCTGTACGCTGTCTCATGATGGGCTTACTGAATTAAGACCACTTGAATTCAATGTGTGCTAAAAGAAGCTGTCACTTACCCGTATTCAGGCTAATAAACAAAAAAACTATTTAATACCGATATTTTGCAACCTTTAGTTAAGAACGAGAAACTACTCGGAATGTCAGACTACCCGCTGAATCGTGACATACAAACCCGACACTTGTTAGACAAATTCAAACATCCATGTTTCAAGTAGTAGCAAAAACGCTTTAGGTGGGGATGGACTGCGCAGACACTATCGCACTTATTTTTCCCTGCAATTTACAAGATGTGCATCGCACAAAAAAACGGATCACGAGAGCTGAATACTATTAGGCATTTCAAAGTTTGATAGCAGTTAAGGTAACTAAGAAGCAAATCTGCGACCAAACGACTGACAGTGTAGCATCCAGCGAACCGAAGACAACCGATTGAGAATAATACAGCGAGTAGACAGAGTATATTGTTGACCTGCGATGCCAACGCCAGAGTAAACGGATACCAATACGGAAAAATAACAGAGCGGAGCGACAAGCGTGCACGCAGCGGGGTCGTACGTTCGAGTGTGTGGGGAACTTGTCGGTATCTCTACTCGTTCAAACAGATGTTTAAGTACATACAAAAGTAGGAAACAAAAAGAGTACAAATGGCACTCGTAGCTCTAACATAATTGACAATAACGAATAGGGTCACTACAACAGTCATCGCCGTTATCCATCCGACCTCAGTGGGTCTTACTCAATCCATGTTCCTAAAAAATAATGCAGCAAGTGACCAGTAGAAAGCCCTTAAGTGTATCATACGATCGGCGTTGAATGGTCTAAACTCGGCTTATCTGGACGTGCGTCCGATGTGCATCACGAAAGAATGCTCACAACGGGAAAATTATAACAAAACGGTTTCCTCTCGCATTTGTTTGATTAAGGTTCTTCTCAGGTAACTTCAGTAAACATTACAGTGGACAACCGTTACAACTAGCTATTCGTTCAATCGACACCATGGTGACTACAGATAACGCAAAACAACATTTATAAGTACTACGTGGGTGTAGGTCAGAGGTGTGATGTATGGGACATGGACTAGTGACCGTGCATTACCGCCAACAAGCACAACTCGGCCAACGAACGAAACTTTTCAAACTCATACTCGGGATTCCCTATGTATTTGTTCCCCAAGCCCGACAACATTAACTCATCGTTTGTAAACATTAAAACCAATTGAACAAAACAAAACATTTATTTGTGTTGAACATAACGAGATAATTGCACCCTACAATATAACAAGCCGAATACTATGCAAACCAGGTGCGGGCAATAAGCTTTGCTGAAGTTGAACCAACATATTGCTTGGCTAAATTAAATTAATGCAATAGACACAGGCTAAAGTTGCAATATATCGCGGCCTCAGATCTGTATCGCTTGAAACCATGACACGGATGAGATGAAGTTGCAAGAAAAGTATGATACTTTAATGGGAGTACCAAGATGATTCAGGCTAGTAGGACAAAGGTACAAGTCAACTGTGCCTACAAAATAATGTGCTCGAACGCCAAAGTAGCATTTCTTACCACATCGCCAAGAGTCCGGTGTACAATCACAACATTATCACAAAAATGCTCAGTATGTCTTGTGTTCAAGTCGAGGAGTAATCTACTCAAGTGAGGAGAATTTTAGAACTGATCAACTCACAACAAAATAAACTTGCATCCTAAAACCACATGGTTCGCAAAGTCGATGTGTGACAATCAGTTGCTTTTCATCAATCTACCCTGAGGGCGTTGCAAGTTACAAGTTTGCATCCCGCTAAAAACTACGAACCGGAACATTACACGTCAGACTTTATCGCTTCGGACAGTCAATTATTCACAGGGGGTTGACTAGATCAGCTGAATATCATTCACTAAAACACAGATCAGTATGGAAGTTGAAGAGCAACATAGACTACAGATTCCCCTTTCCCGAGAGTAGATGGTTTTATTCAGCAGTCATAAATATTCCCGTTTTGAAACCCCCCAGCTACAATCACACAAAAGAAGTTTAGTGCGTTCAGCAAGTTAATTCTGTTGCGGACCAAAAAACAGTTAAGATACGCTAATTCAGGCCACGTATAGTGAAATTTGAGCGGTCAAATGGTAATGACGTACGACAATAAAGTCCTCGAAAGGCCGGTACCCCTTTGTCTTCTTTATAAGGGCGACGATGTGTGCCAACTGCTTCAGCATCGTCTGGTTAGCCATATGGTCAGAGTTTACAATGCTGCTCTCTCGGCTATCAAGTTTATACCGATTTGGAGTTCAGTGCATTGCGTGAAACAACCGGTATCTGAGATAACCAAATGCAATGTGTAGTGACTAACGATCGTGTGGCTTCTCTAAGGATCCCGGCTGCAACCGTGTTTTCCAGCTTGTCTGTTCTGTACGCATGATTCTGTGTACGCCTGCAACAGGAGAACTGCTACAAACTCAGTGCCACATTTTCAGTCGTGCAACTAATTGCACGCAGCGAATGCTTGTCCTTTTCCTAACGACTCATTCAGTATTTCATCCCTCAAGGTCGTTTAAACCGGACCTATTCGAGCGTTGTTTAACGCACTCAAAGGTGCCACGCACTTTTCGCCTGGCGCGCTTCTTCTATTTCTCCTCTTGGTTGCTGCCGTTGGTCCAAGATTAGGCTAGAGCTGACTACTTTTCATATTTCCAAACATTGCTGAAAATATACAGTTTGTTTCTAAACCTCACTGCGTTCTCCAGTTCGATGCCTAGAAGGACTACGTTTCGATTGCTCTTCAGGAAAGACGTATTAAACTGTTAATGGACGAGGGTCTCGCACGTACTCACGTGTTGACTACTAATGTTATCTACAAACCGATGTGGATCTTCTTGTATCAGCAGGGTTGAAACCCACTTTTGTACCCAGGTGACGGGTCACATTTTGAAGTGGATAAAACATGTCAAACAAACGCATGCCACCACAGCTATAAACACAGACGAGAAGCTTCCATCGTCCACCGCACGGGTCCACGCCAGACCAACATGATTTGGCAACCGTGTTTTACGTCATGTATTCAACAGTACACAGCCACACACACTGCTTCGTTGCGGTTTTCGCTACAAAAAAGTTCAAACCAGCGTGGTATTCAAAAAAAATAGTTTACATGGTTGTCGCTGCCACTGTGAGGAAAGCAACTGTAAATTCCGACAATGTCTCCCTTTGTTGTCTCACCTACTGGCACGTTGACATACGAACGGCCTGTTGTGTAAACTAGTGAAGATGCAGAGAATTTTATCCGGGTATACACTGTGTACTTATGATCTACTGTTACATATCTTGTAGTGACCTGGAGATACCCCCGGTCTGCTTGCTGTA
>LUCH01004189.1:48656-62813 GCA_013368495.1 Paragonimus heterotremus | reverse complement strand
TTACGTAATCATGACCGCCATCATAACAGCCATCAATAATTTGTACAATGGACGTGAACTTTCTGAAAAACTGATAACAATCCATTCGATTCATTACTGTATATTTTCTCAAACGATTGACCCATATAAATGTGTTGTATTTAGCCTGATGATGAATCACCGAAAACAAGCTTGTTCGCTACACGTTCTTCTGATGTCTAAGCCGGGTATTTTCCTATAACTTATGATTCCTGGTCTTGTACATGAATGTAAAAACAGCTTTGTGTGTATACTGTGTTTTCGTAAATGAGGGTAGATTAAAGAATATCGACTCCCACTACAAATACTATTATTTTCAATTTTACAAACATTACTTAGCCTTAAGTAACTTGCACTGTTAGTTAACACTTAACTCCTCAGTGTGTGGTTCGAACTCTTTCCTCAACTCCTTTTCCTTCAAAGGGGTTACACTAGCTGAGATAAATAACTTAAGTACGAGAGGCTGAGCATGAAACAACATTATAAGCGA
The DNA here is from genome assembly GCA_013368495.1 of Paragonimus heterotremus. Classification (NCBI taxonomy): domain Eukaryota; kingdom Metazoa; phylum Platyhelminthes; class Trematoda; order Plagiorchiida; family Troglotrematidae; genus Paragonimus; species Paragonimus heterotremus. The sequence goes on along the minus strand of LUCH01004189.1, from coordinate 62,305 downwards.
CTTGTCTCCATCCTTATGAACCTTGATGATTACATGTGCAAATTTATCTTCTTGTGAAAAACATCCGCAGTTGATTCAGCTTCATGATCTCTGCGAGGTGCAAACTTAAGTAGTGTACTGTATTGCCATCAAAAGAGAAATCCAAAGTCTGCGTTTGCTACTAACAGATGACTCAGCAAACGCTTAATATAAATCTCGAATGAGGGCAAATTAACTTAAGCACAAAGCAGAAAAACAGTCACCTGGTCAACGAGGTGACTCACCAGAAGGGAAGCAGAGCCATGGGCCAAAGGTTTGCGTCATGAGGTCACACAAGGAAAAAAAACACCGCCGCACTTAAATGAACAAAGAATTTCGTTAGGTCAAGGCACAATGCATGAGGGAAATCTGTGATGTATAGCACGTGACCAAACAGACGTGGAGGTGGCCAGGGTCAAAGAACAATGCTGTATTGTCGACCAGCACAAACACCAGCCCATCGCAACCTCAGAGAATTTATAATCGCAGACAGTGTAGTCATCATGTAGTGTTTTTCGTGGGAGGGCGTGTTCCGGCTAACATTACAACTTGGTTTACCTGTTCGTCCCCGGTTTACGTGTTCGTCTCCCGGGTGCATCATAGCTTGATCATTAACTTGATAGATCCAATGAATTACATCCGACCCAACTATAACTTCCTTGTCGTGCTGACGGAGTGCATGCTTTCTACATCACTAAGTCGCATCCAGCCACATTCCAGATATTTCACCGCTGGATCTCACTCATGTTATTATTCTCCGACCACATTTTTCAAATTTTACCACTGTACTCGGAAAGTTTATGGGAATGAGACAGCTACGATCAACTGCGAGTGAGGTTCAATTTATATAAAACCAAAATCCGCAACTACCCGTCAGTAACTAACGCTGTGCCGACGCAAATGACTGAGCCCAACCACTCAGTCGTCAGTGGGATTACTTTTTCCGAAAATGACATCTTATCCTTGGATGACTTCCTAATTCTGTAAAGGACTTTGGCGAACTTCGATAAGGTTCATCCAAACAATTGCATATATTTGTACGTTCGCGTTTGTTAGCGTGATTTTAGGAAAATGCTGTACATGTTGCTTCCATCTCCTGTCTTTTCTCCGATTCAGTATATTCGACTTAACCATGACGCTTCACGCTTTTTTCATTGAAAGAATGATACCACTGCTAACTACATTGTTCGCCAACAACTAAGTGCATGTGCGTACTCAGACAATTGTGTGATAACACTTATGGGTACACAAATTTTGTACTAGTTCCTAACTATCTGTATGACTTTTCGTACTAGCCAGTACCTGTCCAAATACACGGCAACCGTCTGTCCAAAATATGGTGTGGATAGTCTGGCACTCTCGCTGATGCTAGCTGGAATCATGTTGGCGTCAACATTTCACTTTTAGTCGGAGCCCGAATGATATCCCGAAAGATAACACCGTCTAATTAACTGGGAAGCGGAACGATAAACAAACCCGAAAAAAATGGTGTTCGGTATGGAATAGCGATAAGACGAACTAAAGATTGATATTGTACTGAACGTTGGGAATGTATGCTTCTATTTGCAGTGAACTGATTGCAAATTTATTCAGAATATTGTTGTGTACACTAGTAATAATTGAACAGGTTTAAACTCAACATTAACGAAAACTAACGACAGATGTTTTGTTCGTAAACGGAATAGACAGACAGTAGGCAACCTTACGTAAATTGCGCATTCTGTAGCCGGAGCATGGAGGTAATGAAGACAATTACGTTCGAGGCTGCTGAATTGAACCAAAGATTGATCGAATAACCACAAAAACAGGACAACGAAATCATACTTCGCAGTCTTCCAGTTTATTACGTAAACAACTGTGTTCTGTGGGCTGTTGAGTAAGCTGAATTTCAAGGGTTGACACGCGATTTTCAGTGGTTTGAGGAGTGAATGACAAGATAAAGTTTTCAGCATAAAAGCGAGTAGTTGATTTGTTCTGTGGGCAATACATACGGGAGAGATCGAGAATAGATTCACTGGGTTAGAACGACAAACCTCTCAATGTCCTGTGGGAGGCAGTTTTTCTTAACGAAAGTCGTGAATTGGCCTCGATTCTTTTATATAAAGTATCACAGTATCAGAGTGTTATATGTCAAATAGGAGTAACTGTACATGACTTAGTCTCATCGATCACCTGATGGAGCACTTACCGAATCCAAGTATGCTGGTCCTGTCGCTGGATCGGATCTGTCAGCAGGTCCGAAGTTTCCAGAATCGGTCCGTTTCTAAAGTAGTAATTCCGTTATGCCACTATTGCAACTACTACTTACTACCTATACTAAACAAATGTGTCATACAGCACACATGTCTGTCCTAAAAAAAGACAATGTTTACGACTGATGATAGCTTATTCCACTCTGTAACAGAAAATTTGTCCACTGCAGATCGCAAATTTTACACAGATTCCAGTGCACCAAAGTGCTGTTGATCATGTTTACGATTTTCTCTAAAATGTGATTAACTTTAAGGTAACCATTCTTTGACACTCATGTAAAACCTTTAACTTTGTGATCCGATGAATGGTATTTTTTGTGTACGCAAACTCTTATTAGCAAGCTACACTTTTACAAATTCCTGCTACTATGCAGGTATCCACCTACTTATGAGTCAGTGGGTTTGTATAAGAATGGGAAAGACTGTTGCCTATGTCGTCGTATTTTTGTACTGTACGAAAGTTGTAGAAAGGAGAGATAATGAAGACAAACAGAAGGAGCGATACTACAAACTCCTAACGTGTAGGTACGTCAGCTCACAAAGCTAGCAATTAGACATACGTCACGTGACGGATCTATAGGACCACCCAACTTTCTCGAAGTTTCTGTTCCATGTAATTCTCAAATACGAAATTTTTTCTTTCTGAGTAAACACGGTGGTACCCGAAATACTGTGATAAAATGAAAACCAAACAAAGTTTCTCCTTTTAAAAGTAACTGTGAAAAACTAGAAAATTGCCTGTACAACGTTAGAGGGTAGCCAAGAATATTCCACCTCCGAAAGTAGCTTGTAGAGAACGGTCTTTCCTTTCCTCCTAACGAACTATATTCTACATTATATTACGTCACTAACAGGAAGATTGGGCAGTCCCGGGAATATATTGAACTAGTACTGTTTTAGAGCAGACTGCTCTGTAATCCTAAGGTCATATACCTCTCTACTGGACTCAAGTTTCACTTACAAGCCCATATGTACCTGTCGAAGAGAAACTGACCCAAAACCCTATGCGACTGCAAAGTCTGTGAACAGATGTGAATGATGTTCAAGTTATACGTAGAATGTTTTCGCAAAACTGACAAACAGACTTCACCATTCTTGTGTAATCAAACCACCGACAGCACTGTAACATCCTTTTAGTGTCGGGCGGAAATGTGCACCTGTTTTGCCACATTACTCACTGTTGTGTTAAATATCAATCAGTGGACCGTTCGTGCTTCTACTCTAGATGAAATCAGTGACCGTCCTTCTTTACGGATATTCACACGCGGTGTTCAGACTCATAGGAGACCGTGGACAGCATTCAGTAATATTCTACCTATTTAGATTCACTCTTCTAAAGGCAAAATTCTGTAATTTCCCAAACTCCGTCACTGTTGAAACCTCTGGTCATGGAGAAAATATAAACGGTTTCGTCTGAATTTCTGTCTGTCTGAAAACATAATGATATCTCATCTGCCCCTTATTATCGATTCGATAGAGCAAGCCAGATATGTGGTCACAAGTAACTTCCAAGATAATATCTAATCATAACATTTGAGTGCTTTTATAATGGAGACGCGAAACACATGTTGTTTCTTCGACGGACCGAATAGGATTTACTAAACGATTGGTCTGTCAATTTTATCCAAGCAGTCTTAAGATTTTTCCTACTAGTATTTTAAAGTTGTAACCATTTTTGCTTGATTTGTGACACACCGAAACGTGTCAAGTACCAGCATCTTAACTCAAAAATGGAATGCTTTAGGTTTAAGAAGAACGAAGTATTCACCAAATTATTGACAGGTCCTAGGTCGGTGACCTGCGTAAGTGGGCTATGTAAGTGACCAGGGAATTTCTGGCGAAGAGTGTCGCCATACCGTAAGCAACACATTGTCTGCGTTCCGTGTTGTCGCTTTGTCAAGTAAATTATAGCCATGACTTAGTGAATAGCTGCATTTCTGTTCGTCTGTCTTGTGACATTTTTGCAAATCTGTTACAACTGCCATTTCTTTGAAATTCCGCCCAGTCATTTCCACAGTATGTCGTGCGTACACACGGTTGGCGGCATCAGAAACGAATTAGTCTGTCACTGACCGAAACCAAAGGACGCCTGCGTTTTGAACCATCACCTCAAGTGTCATGCGCTGCGCCACTTGCGGTTCCACTCACATACCACGTATCTGGTGTAAACCCGAAGGGATAAGACCAGTAGGATTGATAGTGTGACTTTTGTGTCCAGCCGGTCAATGCCGGGTAGCCAACTGAATGGCTAGAATGAAAAGGTCACACATATCTCTCGGAAAATAAACAGAGGGAGAGATTGCAATGATAAGATCTATACTAAGAAGAAGGATATGTAAGATGTGATACAAGAAGCATTTCAGAATACGAGTGTATGTTACTGCATTCCAGTGAGAAGAAGAATGAAAGCAAAATACAAGGTTGACTTACGAAAGGACCAGGCGAACCATTCATCATACAATACATCAACAAGGCCGAAGAGAAGAATGGGTAGAAGACCGTAGACATTCAAGTTTCTGAAAAGAGAAGCGAATTAGTTGCCAAACGACCACGGTCTAGTTCGATGCAATCATTAACAAAAGTAGAATGGATATGCTGATATGATCTACCTGAGCCTAACATACTCGTTGTCTCTTCGCCGACGGTGCACTATGAGTACGCTGGTGACCTACTAATACAATGCGGTTAGTGTATTCGCGGCCGCACACATCGCAACGCCATATGGTCCTGTCACATGACACAGATGATCCCCTTGTATACCACCCGCTTTCGTTCACGGATGCGCAATTGCTGCTCATTTAACTTGCAGACGTCCGTCCGAATCATACTTCTTCAGACCGTCTGGTTTATCGCCAGTTCTTCTCAACATCTAAAACCAACATTACGACGCGAAAGACTTACCTATATAACATTCTGGTAACTCAGCTTCTGACCATCAGGATTTGACTTACCTGATCTCAGTAGTCCGTAGACCAGATGTTATGGAATAGGGTCATCGCTCATCCAATGGACGTGGCCTAGCCAACGAAGCTGATTCAACATCAACAGGGCTTCTATTTTTTCCACATCCACTCGCCAAAGTACTTCAGTATTTGGAACTATGTCCGACCACCAAATACCCAAGATGCGTGTTAGACCCTGCAAATGGAAACTGCTCAGATAGCGCACGTTCCGCTGATACACTGTCCAAATTTCACTGTCGTACAACAGTATAGACAACACCATTGAGCAGTAAACAAAGAGCTTAGTGCTGGGCTTTATGCTGTGGTTTTTCCCAATACCTCTGTCAAGACGTCCGAAAGCAGTACTAGCCTTTGCCACACGAGCTGTCAACTAGCGGTCCACGGACAGATCAGTGAACAGATTGTCACCAGAATAGCAAAAGTTTGTGCCACTGTCGACAACGTATCCATTAATGCGATTTTGGGGTGGAGGTATAAAGACAGCACTGCCGCCCGGAGAAGGCTGAAAGAAAGAAAATGTCTTACCTGTGTTGATATCCGGTCCAAACTTGGATGCCGCGGTCGCGAAAGCCATGGCCAGTTGCTGCAGTTCGTCCTCGCTATGCTCGAACAGCACAGCCATTTGTGAACAGAAATGTGCTCAACGTTGAGGTACGTAACCAAGTTGGGGCGCCGAAACGTCGAATATTCAGTAAGCGTCTATCCGTCTGATACTCAACTTCAACGCCGTCTTTCCAGAATCCTGGAACGTAACTGCTATCAAAGAAGTCAAATATAAACTAAACAGAGATGGGGCTAGCACGCACCCCTGCCTCACGCCGGTGACAATGTCAAAGTCATCACAAGTCGATCCACACGACTGCACTTTCGTCCTCATGCTCACGGGCAACACACAACAAATTGACGAACTTACCTGGACATCCAAACTTACCAAGCACCGTTTACAGCGTCTCGCGGCTCACGGAATCGAACGCTTCGGCGAGGTCTACAAAGAGGGCATTGAGAGGCTAGTTCCGTTCCCGGCACTTCTCTTGAAGCTGTCGAGCAGCGAACACCAGGTCGATCGTATTCCAACTCGTCCGGAATCCGCACTGCTCCTCAGGAACATTGGCCTCCAAGACTTCCGTATTTAGCCGATTCAGTAGAATTCCGGCACGCGCCTTTTCTCCGCAACTCAACAGACTTACGCCCTGATCGCTGTCGTGGCATTGCTTGTTACTCTTATCTATAAACAAGGGTACGATAATGGCATCCCAGAATTTTTGCGGCATCACATTGTGCTACCAGATGGAGTGAACCAGCTGGAGCAGTGGACGTTCCAGTGCCGGCCGGTCATTCTTCAGGAGCTCACCTGGCAGTTAATCTTCACCTACAGCTTCCCCGTTGTGCAGTTTATCAATGGATCTCTGCAACTCTAGCGAATCCGAGGTGAGGGTAAGTGAAGACTTGATGGCCTGTTATGACAGGCTGTTCACAGTCACCCAATCAATGGCAGCAGGAAGATTTAGTAGGTTACCAATGTGTTTGCGCCAGACCTTCATGATGTCCTGCGGTTGGGTATACGAACAGCCGGTATCCATGTCTACCAATGCTTTAGTGGATGGAAACGATGGACTGAAGATCGTCTTGGAAAAAACGTAGAACTCCTTGCTTTGTCAACGATCCGCCTGCCCTGTTTCATCCACCCGTTAGCCTATCACCAAAACATTGATGCGATCAGCGACCACGAAACAAACATTATGCTCTCGAACACTGTCTGCAGCCTAACCTATCCAGTAAAAGGTGTACCCGGCACCTGCTTCCCGTAACTTATCTCGGTCCACAAGCTTCGTCTTGCTCAAGGCTGCTACGTCGATCCCATAGCAACGCAGTTCCATCGCGATCAGTGCGGTGCGCTGTTCTGGCCGTCCTATGGAGCTGCGTCGATCCAGAAGTGTGCGCATATTCCATGCTCCAACACAAAGCGTCTTGCGTCCCCGGGCCTGTTTCAGATTGCTCTTCGGATTACTGAAACTTGAGTAAGTATTGTCTGGTCGGAGATTAGTACTGGAGGGAAAGTATGAGGGTGAGTGATTGGCAGTAGCATATTTTCGCCTATCCACCCTGCCATGTGCAGCAGATAGGGCGACCCGGTTTACCCTACACGACGGCCGATGCAGTATAGAATTTGGTTTTTGTTGTATGGTCATGGTTTTTATGGACTTCGGATACTACCAGGACGCCCAGATCTACACGGGAGAACGATTAGAGCCCTCAACCACAGCGTTTGGCTCAAAAGCCTGTAGCGCAAGGCATCAAGTGACACACGCACACATACGCATCAGCATCAACCACCTAGACCATGCTCGACAGTCACAACCCAAAAAATGCGGCACATTCACACAGAGGTAATACTGCACAGATAAACCGATCACACATACACGGGATCGGATCAGGCAACAAAAACATCGAACCGAACCGAAAGACGACACACCAGCACCATATATAACAAACATATCTGGCTTATGTCTGGCTGCTGCCCTTTGGCCATTCTGACATAGCTGGGCCTGCAACGACCGAAGTCTCAGTCAGCACAGCTCGCCGGATCAAAACAACACACAAGCCTCACCACCACGACGAGGTAGCAGCAAAGGTCAGGGTGCCTACACACACACACACGTATATATATATATACCGATGCTAGACATGTGGGGTTTGAAATCTCCCAGTCGACCCGCCAATGAATGTGAAGCTGCATAATGTGTTGTAAAGCGAGCAGATCTAACCTGAAACAGGACTTTTGTAGTAGGCCCCTCGTAACATTGATATGATCTGAGTGCTTCTAGTGACGGTGGCTTACTGTTTATGAGCAGCTGTTCTTTCAGTACACAACCCATTTTTGCTGAATAAATGGCATCATTAGGGGTGAGATAGTGTCCCACGCCGGGATGTGTTGGACCGCCTTTTTGGCTCTAGGTTGACGTGTCCGACCAGAGTGACTTTAGTTGCGGCAGCCAGCTTCAACTTTTCACCTAATACTACCTTCCGTTCTACCATTCGCAATCGTTCGTACGATAGCTGGCCTCCTCCAGTCGGCCTTGACCACGGCTGCCTCAAGGACTTCGTCAAAATTTTTAAAAAAGGTCCGAACATCCCTCGTTTGAACGGTTATGTCCACGAAACCATCATCTTTGCATTGTTTGCGGTAATTACTGATGAGTTACTGATAACGGGGTGAAGTGAATTTCGGCCTGATGTCTGAGGTTTAGTACAACATAATCAACCAGATTCCATTCATCAAACTCTAGTGAATGTTAGTGAAATTCATGATGTGGAAAGCCATTTTGTGAGATTGTGAAACGCCAACAGTGAATTGGTTTAATTCTGTCCTACAAAGTGCAACATATCACCTGTGTAAGCCAAATAACAAATGGCCCACCACATGGCATGAACGGATGTGACGTGGTCATTCACAGTTTCTAAATTAGGTCCACCTATGAACAAAACAGCTAGAAATTGAAGAGCGGTACACGCAAGCGTTTCGTATTGATTCAATAACAACAACTACGCAAAAAACGGGTCAAACAATTAATCAATCAGGTAATGGATTGGAATTAGGAAAAGCTAACGAGTTTACGCATGCCCACGTTTACAGACGATTGTGTCTGAACACACAAAGTCGATTTGAGTGGACTGGTTGCAGTAGCTTCAGAAAACTACAAATATTTTTTATTGAAATGATCCAAGAAATTTCTGACCACGTAGGCTGCGTGCATAATGCGATTAGTGACCAAAGAAGGTGCGCCAGCTGCGGACAGTGATTACTCGGATTCTTCAGTTATAATGCTCTTTCCTGATGACACGGACTTCGGTACCTTTATGGAGACATGTTGCTTCATTCCGAAAATCAGTCATCCATCGGTTTTGCCTACTTAACTTTCTACTCAGTTACACATGACTTAATAGACAACGTGATGTGGTACCAACAGGCTGACCTTTTATTGAAGGCCTAGGTAGCTTCTAGGTCTGAGTAAGTGCACAAATATCAGGTGCACTAAATGTACGTGTCATTCGGCGTAATAGTTTGTGTCGTTTGATGCACACTGTAATCAGCCATAAAATGCACTTCTATGTATACCCTTTTATCGGCAGACAGAGCACTATGGATACCGTTCTAGGGCTATTATATCTTTCTGTAAACCAACCAGAACAAACACTGGTTTGTAGAACAAAAGTCAACGAGTCTGGTTTTCCCGTGAGACTGTCTCGTTTGCAAATCTGTCCTGTTCACATGAACAACATAGTTACCAATGCGCTTTTACGTGTGATAGGCGTACAAAGGCTGAAGCTTATGTGAAGTTCTCATAGACAAATGTTTTAACAAAACTATCATTACTGTGACTTGGATGGCAGCAAAATTAGCTGACTTGTTTAGTCCCTCTGAGCCATATGAATAGAACAGTCGGAAGACATAAGTTGTTACAAGAATACAGTCTACAGACTCGTCAGCTTACTATCAAAAAAAAAACAAGCATTAAGTGGAGGGGTTAGAAGTAAAATACGGCTGGAACGTGTGTGGTATTCACTGCCAAATCTATAGCAAGTAAACGTTGGCAGTTAGTTGTTTTGTGCGCATCGAACTGGCTACAAACGACTGGTTAACAAGACGTCGAGATACCTGAGAATTTACGAATTGTGAGCATTCATCACGACTGTAAACGACAACTCAATATTGATTCTATAGACTGTGATTGACGAGTACATTGCGATGGATGAAGTGGCGTTTCGCCTTTTCTAAGCATTACTTATTAGTGGGTGAGTTAACGCATCTCTCAACAGCCTTAAGATATGCTCTTTGGCCCCGGTCTCAAGTGTTTGTTTGTTGTTCCTCTGTAAATGTTTCCGAAATTTCAGGAAAATTGACAGCGGAAGTGACTGACAGAAAACAAAAGAATTTGATTTTTGACCAGAGCTAGGATATACTTATTCATTTGTATGAGTAGATCACATTTTGTTGTATTGTACACAATCGTTCGGAATGAATTTACCATGTCCGACTATCCTGTGGAAATACCTAATATCCGTTTGGATTGAGTGTCCAGTAATGGTTTATTGTGGCATTTATAGTACAACATGTTTGTGATGAGCTTCTCTAGGTTGTACTCGCTCACTATCGAAAAAATATGGTTCAGATGGTCTCTAATGGACCTTGTACAACTACTGTGACAACTTGGCGGTAGGTATGATTGAAACGATGAAAGCTCACATATTCAGCATAGAACAATAAATATTTACGATTCGTTTCAACGATCTCACAACTAAAATAAATTGTTTACCGTGTTATGTAAATTTGTCAGTACCGATTAAGTGAGGAAAGCTTGCACCTGCTTTGTTCAACCTTCACAAGGTAAGTAAAATATGCAAAATCACATGTTTAATTGTTTTCCAAGCGAACTAATGGATCCAATATTGATTTACCTGCGAGGTAAACTCAGTGGAAATTATAATGAGATTGTTACTATTACGTTTGTGATAATAACTTTCTGAAGTGAACAGATAAACTGACGGTTCATCACGTGCTTCGGATGTATTGTATGGTTTGCTTCTACTGAGAAAGCTGTAACTACAATATATACAAATGACACCTTCGTTTGTATATGTACACAATGTTTCACCAGACAGGTGGTGTACAAATGTTGACCATCAGGTGGACCTACAGGTTCTCGTCCAAAAATGCAGAATGGGAATTTGTTTAAGACTATTTGTCGTCCACCTAATTATATGACGTAAAAACACCTGTCAGTATAGCTTGGTCCTTCTTCGTCATTAGTTAACGAACTTAATGTGATTCCTGATTCGAATGTGCCGCAGGAAAACAAACGGCTTTGTTTTATTCATCTCAAATCCCTAATTATACACAAGTGGTTTTTAGGAATTAACGCCTTAGTAGTCAACGATCGGTTTTTGTGGATGTATATTAAAGCCGGTATCCGGCTTAATTGTTCTGGCTTTCACTTCATGTTTCATTGTTTCGACCTAGCACACTGAGGCAAAACCCGCTGAAACTATTTCTGTCTAAATAGCTCGCCGATACCCCTGTCAGAAACAAACATTTCCACATGCGAAGTTAAACATAATAAACACAAGACTGACAGTACATTATTTATGCCTCAACAGATGTCACTATATTTTTGCTGTTGTCTACTTTAGACGAGTTCAATGTACAAAAGTCTAATCACTAATTTAATTTCAGTAAAAGGACATGGCCTATAACCATTTCAGTTACTAACACAGTGTCACCAACGCTACAGACAGTTCGGTAGGCATAAAACTGAGTAATGGCATCTGACTGCAGTTACCCGGAATATCGTGAATAACGTTTGTTTTGAGTTAAGAACAAAACGTGGAAAGTTTCAGTCTACTCATTCACGTGTTGTCTCCAATTAGGGCTTGGCAATAGATGAGGCTGACTTTTACTAAATGATCGTTACAAGCTACCTGATTGTGTACTCGTTTGTCGAACGTATCTTAGTAAAGGCTCAACAACACTGATTCCGGACTGGAGATAAGTTCTTCCATCATAATGGAATCCGTTTCAACCACTATATCCGTAGGTTACGGCTGCATGACATGGTACGGGAACGAGAAACTGCCACTGTTGTCACAGCAACGCGTGTGCAAACACTAGCTGACTTTAAGCACTGTTGGATTAATTGATAAATGTCGTCTTTATTGGGCGACAGCTGTAGAACCACTGTTTTCTAAGAAACCGTAGATTGTCGATTACTTTTACATTAGTGATGTTAAGCTTATATATATATGCTTTTGTTGTCGAGTCAGATTTCATCGATTTTTGACATAGTTCATCATATAACTTGTTGAGTTGTTGAAATGATGAAGTGTTGAAGTAGTTGTCTGTTATAAGTTTGACGGCAATGAGTTGTAAGAATGAAAGTTGGTTACCACCTTCCTTGCATTCATTTGTCTACTTTTTTGTTACTCGTTCTTCTTATTACATTCGAATTAAGGATGAGTAGTGGGAATTTTGTTTTTCATATACATTGAGCACCACCTACAAGTGATCGCAGCTGTCACATTCCCATAGACTTTCCAGTCGGCCCCCTTCAAAAAAAATGCACCAAACCCTGATGAGAGGGAAACTCGAGTCTAGTGCATGTTGTCGAAAGGGGCCGACTGAAAAGTCTGTGGGAATGCGACAGCTGCGATCAATTGTGTGTGATGTTCGGTTTACATCTGAATTGTCCTTGAAAAACTGTTCTTCCAATGAACGTTAATTTCGACCTATTACTAAAACTTAACCCCGCCTACTCATCGAACCTTGTTCCCGCCTGGTTAATCTGTCCTCACTTTCTACTGCTAAACACTTGTTTATCTATACTCTAGATTACACTCGTTATATGTTGCTTTGCTGTTATGCGCTTCGTTGTATTTGACAATGTTTGCATGAATTGTTGGTCTCGGACATGGTGAATTTAATAACGAGACTTCTCTCAAGTCTTTTAGTTCATCAGTAGGTATTGTATTTTAGTACCTTGCTAGCAACATACTCGTTTATACGATCGTGCTTTATGGATCGGTATCGGCTGGTCAGTGGGCTGAAACCTGAATGGCCGGTTGCTGAACTATAGATATGAATTTTTGAGATCCAGCATATCGATAGATGTTGCGAATAAATTAAGCATACCTCGACGAGTCAACTGACGTTCGGGATTAACAACTAGTCCACATTCGGCTTGATTGATGAAACAGAAACACCTGTTAAGAGTATTTAGTGCGTGCGTAAAGTTTCACCAGTTTCACACAACCAAAATGTGTCCGTGTAGTATCGAAATATGAACAGCTGACAGTAATAACTGTAGAAAACTATATTCAGTTAATGAGACAGTGTACACTATAGCAATGGGGTCACCTATATTTTTGCTTTACAGCACTCAGCTTCTAAGTGAAAGTGATTTGACTTTTGCGAAAGCAAGTAAACGTGGAAGTGCAACTCAACTGGCGACAATGAATAAACTCAGAGCTTGGTGATATGAGAGTTCGAGCTGTACAGCAAAAATTGTTCTACATCTTGTTTCGTGTTGCAGCTCGCTAAATGATGTGCGTCTAGACATCGACGATGATTGTGGTATTTACCACCATGAACTAAATTCATTATGGTAAACACCTTATTTTAGTTGTGGGCCAGTTGAAACGAATCGTAAAGATATATTGTTCTATACAGAATATGTGAGCTTTCATCGTTTCAATCATACCTACCGCCAAGTTGTTAGAGTAGTTGTAGAAGGTCCATTAGAGACCATCTGACTTATATTGTTCCTCCTGACCTATACTGCTACCTTGACAAGGTGGTCGGGCTTGTGTACTGTTTTGATCCGGCGGGCTATGCTGACTAGGACTCCGGTCCTTCCAGGTGCAA
>LUCH01004189.1:21212-44237 GCA_013368495.1 Paragonimus heterotremus | reverse complement strand
GAGAATTTACGAATTGTGAGAATTCATCACGACTGTAAACCAGTCGTTTGTAGCCAGTTCGATGCGCACAAAACAACTAACTGCCAACGTTTACTTGCTATAGATTTGGCAGTGAATACCACACACGTTCCAGCCGGATCCGCGATCGGATGTCCATATCCCAACACCTACCAATCCTGACAAGCGGAAGATTCTGACCTACAACCATATCGGAATGAGTGATGCGTGAATTATTCAACAAAACCGCAATTCTAAAATGGCTGCTCATTCATTATTGACACATTCCATCAACAGTTAGATTAATCGGGATGAGGGACAACGTTTTCGAAAATGACTTAAAGATCACTTTTCTAATATCCGTCAAACAGAACAGCTGTTGTCTCTGGGTTGTAGCGGAAGCTAATGACTTAGTTGTCTGGACAGATAATGCAGCACTCATTCAGTCAAGCGTCACATCTAAATTAGCAAACGTCATAGCAAATGTCCCTAATGGATGAATCACACATACATCACATAACCTAGAATGACAGATAGAACAGTTTTGTCCTCAGCGAGGCGAAAAAGAAATAATTTTGAGTTATGTAGTTCCTGGACATTTTATTAACACCGTAGACAAAGCAAATATAAATATTTCCTTATACAAAGTATAGTGACGGCTTTTTGTTCGATGGAGCTGTGTTCTCCTCTGAAATAAAAGTTGTAGTAGTTTAACTTGGTAGAAAGTAGACACCAGTTTTTCACGTCGGCACATATGGAAAGTTTTCTACTTTGCTGACGCACGACAATAAGTTCACCTACTAATCGGACAATATTGCAATACGTGTGACTTATCTTTCTGACTGAGAGGCTTGCTTATCACAATGTCAGGTGATTAAATTGGTCTGCACTTAGACTTGGAAATAACCTTCTACGGAATCTCTAGAGCGTAGCCAAAAGGAAATTGAGCAAAATGTAACGAACTCTTAAAGGCAAAGTGGGATTGAGAAACACCGTCTTAAAAGAATATTGGGAAGTGGGGTTTAGAACTCTTAAATCCTTTGTAAATGACAAGTGGAGGAGATTTGGCTCACCTTGGAAACGTAATGGATAGAATATAATCCACTCATTCAGGTATATTTCGATTCAAGATGCGGGTATTGCAAAGTAGCCTACAATTAATTCGCATCCGTTTTCTGAGACTTCTTCTTACTCATGATTTAACGATACATTAATAGAAGAAACCAGCGGTTCAAAGGCCGTTTCTAACATCTGTTCAATAGCCTCTGCTTCAAACGCGCACGCGATCACACAGCCTGACATCTACACCAAAAAGAGAAAGATGTGAACAGTGAAACCGTTTATCGGAAGTGTGACAAAACTAGACTACTGTGCATTGCACGTAACAGTCAGGACAGAGAACGGATCGGATACACTGACAATATATGGTAGTCATGACAATGAAACGAATCCCGTTGGGGCGTGTTAGCAAGTAAACGAAGAAAAACAGTTCCGTTAGAATTGAAACGTACGGATGTCCCATCGCACGAGTGCAGTTTGATTGGCTGATTGGAACAACACATCCATTTACCCGATGCTGATTTTATCCCATGCAAGATGGATCCGAATATACTAGCCTCACTTCAAACTGCTGATATTTTATTCTCCTTGTGATTTGGCACAGTACCCAAAATAAAAATACTTCCGACCCTGGATCAAGCAGTTTTACACGATTTGCTTGCCTACTCTGGCAGAAGATACGCCTCCTCACAACATCCACCCGTAACGAGAAGAAATAATGTATGGTAAAAACTTAGTAGTTCGTTTTGTACAAATATTTATGGTATTATAGCTGTTTTGCACTGTGGTGCAAGTTAATCTGATCTTCATTCCATGCGACAGATAGTCAATCACATCTTGTTCATTCAGCTGTTTTTATCATAGCGCGGTTGCTCACATCAGTTATCGCAGTGAGTTATCCTGACTGTTGTTTTCCCCTACTGAGGTCCGTATTTGACACCTTCATGGATTTGCATTTACTTCATCTAGACGCCTTGGGAAAGGTACTTTCATGTTGAGGTTCAGCTGTGTGTTCGGTATTCTTGGTCAGAAACGTTGGATGTTTCAGTTACTGCTTGGGTTGAGACTACCTTGTAAACGCAGTTGTTTATTTTTATCGATTTGATGAACACGATGCCATGGGAAGGTAATTGGATTTTGATTATTACTCTAAATGTAGATGAACAAAAATTAGGATAAATTTCAACGTCTTCAGAAAATATAGCCGAAGGCCAGTGGTTCGGTACCGTGTAAAGTTTGTCAATTAATACCTCAGTAATAGACCACTAGTCAGAGAGACAATCTGATAACGATATTGCAAGACAACTTCTTACAACGCCTTTTTGTTAACAGTCATTCGAAATGAAAGTCTGCCTGTCCAACAGATATAAGATAAGATCCCATTCGTCAGTCACCAGCTTCGTATACTCATATCGTTTAGGCTGTATCGTTCGAACCATTTCAAAGTGTGGGAGGTTTATATTAAAACTTATTACACAGTTTAAAAAACCTGCAGGTCAACATGCGCTTTGACGCTTTGTAACTGTAGTTTGGTTTGGTTCGCACTGATTGCAGTGTGTTTTGTTGTTACAGATGGTCATTTCAGCGGAATTTTTTAATTTCACGTCTTCTAGGGGGTTTAAGTAATACGCTGTTTTCTGATTTACTGATAACGAGCTATCTCCCTCAGTCAATGAAAACTTTCATTTAGACACCTTAAAAAAGAAGAAGTAGATTTCAGTTTTGCTTATTGCAAAATCCGTCAGTGGTTCGGATTCTTATCAAGATCTACTGTGAAAACCCTACTAGCGGTTCCATGATTTTTTTTTGTTAAACTACTATACCACTGACTTCAAATTAGGCACGATCTAATTATCATGTCTACATGATAAGCGACATCTAATTTTGAGTGAAGCTGAAGCTCTCCGGTGTGCTCGATTAGCTACATGAATACCTGTCAGTAATCACTGTATTGCCTGGTAAATCTACTTAATTTGATTGGTTCACTTTGGTGAGAAGAATTCGGTCGAAATTGACGGGACAGTTGCCGCACCTCTCCTCAAGGCGGTCAAGCAATCATAGCACTAACCAGTAACAAACGAGTTTGGACGCTGAGACAATGGTTTGACAGTTCTTAATGTGAGTTTAGTGGGGGAGTGGTCAACGAGGTTACGTTACCTTAGTGTGGACAATGAACTGTGTAATCCAAACAGTGAACAAGCACTGGTTCAAAAATGCTCATTCAGCAAGCACTTTAATATTCATCCATAACTAACAAGTTGCACAGAGGTTCCTTCGTTGGGAATCGCTCAAATTCCACAAAAATGGACTGAGGGTCCAGTTTACTGATCTTTGCTCTATCTTCCCACCAACTCGAATAGTTTGTCCTCAGTATGCTTCTATTTTTAAAGTAAGTTGGCACTGATGTCACTTCCGTGAATTCACGGATTCACGTCTCAATTTGGGCCAAGCTTAAACAGTTTTCACCACAAAACTTTGACAACAAAATATGCTGTCTGCATCCCGAAAACGAACATTCATTCACCCTTTCAGCATTCTAGTGCCCAAGTAGTAGGTTCTAGTCTGTTCCATGGGCTTGACTTTGACTCGGGTTGGACTGTGAGAATTCGAGCTGGTTGTACAATGTTCTAAAAGCTTAAAACAAAGGAGGAATTGACCAGCCCTAATGATTGATCGCTTTTGCACTACCCCTATCCTAGCTAAACAGTGAATTGATCAAACAGAACTGTTGACCAGGCCGTCTGGTCAAAAACCGTCTTCTCCGGGGTTTTGACTGAGCCGTCTTAATTTATAATTTGTGAGAACCATCGATTTTATGACATGCTCTTAAGGAAACTAAGAGATTCATTGAAAGATTAAAAAAGAAGGCTTCAAGAAATGCAAATACTTCAAACGAAGGTCACTTCTATCGGAAGGGGATATTCCCGACCTTCAGTCTCAAGGGAGTTGAGTGTTTGGGAACAAACGTTTGTTGGTCGTTTAATGCAAATGAAATGCAGCACCGAATGGAAAAGATTTGGTTAGCGATAGCTACCCGAGTCACAAAGTTCAACTTTCTACATAGATTGAGTTTGTGATTTCTAGAAGTCATTGGTGCAGCAGAAAATACCTACGACCATTCCTCAATCGTGTCAAAAATATTGTTTAGGTCTATCTTATGTGTATACTCGGCATCAAACATAACGATTGTGAAATCCAATTTCACATTTCACGTCACTCTGCTCACATGTTTGCAGCAGTTTGCCTTTAATTTTTAATTTAACGTTACTCGTCTGTTCGCAACGCTTGTGCTTACTCCCAACCGTTTGATGTCAACATTTATTTCTTTCCCATACACTCTTCATCGGTCATAAACAATTTAACTGTATCCAAATTTATTATTTACATTCTTATTCCTAACACAATCTACCACATTTGTTTATATGTGTAGAAATAACGCACTACATTTTTTACCGCTGAAATTAACTGGACGGTTTGTCACGTTTCTGCTGCACTGTTATATGCGTTTGTAAACCTGGTCGTAAGTTACTGTACATTTAAATTGTTTATTATTGTAATTGTAGAACCACGTTTGATAACAGTATATATATTTACGTATAACCTTCTGCCCTCTGCCCATTTTAAGATATATATATATATACATATATCCAGCCCAGACCGTGCGTAAGACTAGAATACCTGAACGCATAATTCGTATCTTCTGGCGATTTAACAACGATCATTTGAAGTTTCCGTTCTAATTTTAGAATAAACGTTGTAAGGTCATAGTAATCACAGAATAATCTGATATACTGGGGTTAGTAAAACTGTGGTAGACGTATGTGAGTTAATTAATACGAGTTAGAGTACTTATCCATAAAACACGGAGATAGACGTAAGCTTTTCCGTTTGTCTTACCCGATGGAATTGGTTGGCATGGCTTATAAAATTGGTATCGACCAAAAGTGTGGTTTATCAATCTAAACTGGCAAAGATGCTTCGATTTGTGTTCGTCACACAATTTCCAAAATGAAATTTTTACCATCTGGATTGTAAAGTCAAGGGGAAATCGCTCGAAATAAATGTTAACTATTCATCAACGATAAAGTACAAACTAACTTAATGAAACTAAGAAATCAGTGTATCTTGGAGAATAAAGACGAGAAGAGAAAGGAATGCACTTTGTGACCTGCATAAAATAGATATGAGAAATATACACCGCTTGCACACTATTCCAAAATCCTAAAGTCTCAAAACGACCGGCTGTATCAGTAACAGTTTCTCACGCAAACATGAAGAGCTCGCCGAAAATGAATTACAAGGAACACAAGATTGATTGACCGATTGGAAGGTGCAAAGTGAACAGATGAGTTATACTTTCAGCTACGGCAATTGAGTGCGAAAAGACGTTTTTTGCGAACTCAGCTTAAGGTAATCAACGACTACATGAACCTCCCAATATTACTATGTGTTGCTGATAAAATCCATAAACACGTTAGTATTCAACCAGCCCTAAGAGATGGGTTTGCCTTTCACAACCAAACCAGTTCATGTTAAAAGGAACTGTTGCAAATGTTTCAGCCAAAATAACAAGATAGTCCAAGATGATAATGTTCAGGCTTAATGCATTAGTACTGTTTGAACATTCAAGTCATCTCACTATACAAATTGCTCACTTGGGCCTGCTCGATCGTCTGATTTCAACCTAACGTGTTGTCTACGGAGTCACTGAATGAATGCCAGTCAGAAATGCAGGCGCTATCGTATTTAATAATATTGTTTTCGAGACCATGCCAGTTGATTGAATAAACGAATATTAAGGGCTAGTCAACAGCATGCAATGAATCACCGATGCAACAATCTTTTCCAAATGTGGAACGGCTTGATAATATTATGTAGAAAGGAGCACTTTTCTTTTGAAGCAGAAATCCATAACGATTGCACTGAAGAACTGTTACGGTAGTGAGTGTAAGATACCCACATAGATGAAGTTATGAAGGCAGTGTATTTCAGTGAGAAAATCGGCTAATCGAAAAAACTTCAATGTTCAGAAGGAATTAACAGATTGTTTCGGCAACGTGAGTTATGTACTTCTCCTCTCTGGTCTGTTACGTTTGACCTATACTAACTATCGTTGAACATGTCCTGTCTGTGTAGGCAAGGCCTTAGAAAGCATCTTACACATTCACATCTATACACAGCTTCTTACAGAACTAAACAATAAGCGTTTTCATTCATAACTAGCTGCTCCGACTGAATAACTATTCACAGTATGTGATTATTACTTTCTCCATGACGCATTCTAGCGAAACCAACTGTTCATTAACCCATGTGTATTTTCACAGTCAATACGATAATTATTTATCTGACCTTTTGACGGTGTAAACTGAATGAAAAGTATTGTGTTTTCCTTAGGTGGGTCCAGTTCAATTCTCTTTAATAAACGTATTGGTGAATCAACTAAAAAAACACGTCCTGTTTCTATAGTGCGTGATGGTAGTTGTTCATTCTGATTCTTCATCCAATCATGTATGATGACTGTGCAAAGGGGCCAGTAGCAATAAAGACCTTCAACTAGTCTTTAGCCGCATCAGCTAACGAAGTAACAAAGCCCAGTTCACTACTACTTTAGAATAAGTATGATCCCTTTAGGCGGAACCGCGATCTAGTCAACCGATCTGATCTAAGGAGTGCTGGCTGCAGTGAATTTGGCAGAAGTCAAACTCCGTTAGACCCAGTTCACCAAAGAAGGGACCTGGTAGTTAAAGGTGCTTAAATCAATATGTCAAAACGTTTGGTTGTAATTGTCTTCAGCTTCCCTCTGATTTCGACAAAAACTTTACCGTGCGCATACAAACAAGAAATATTACCTTAATACATGTAGTAATTTCCCGTTAATAACATTTGTCGTGGCCTACAAATGTTCGTAGCATAAATTTGTCGGCATTTCAAACATGCTACGAATTACACCGCAATCCGTTCGCTCTAACCTACCGCATCTAGAATCTATTTTCACCAAGGTGGAACCTGGTCAACTGTCCCCACTGTCGTAACTGGCAGTGCTTGGTGTGTGAGACTAGATGGGCTACAATGACACGGTAAAAACACACAACACAATCATGTGCTTCTGCAACTTCTTAATAGAATTACATAGGTAAGCCAAGTAAACAAGATTAGGCCGACGTCGACGACATTCCAGAATCACAGTATCTTGATGATTACAACGATTCCTCACAGAAAGTTAGCCACACCACTGAGCTTACGTGTAACGAAAATGAAAAAGCTGCTGACTACTATTTGCAAAGTGATTCTGTGTGACCATTTTGCTATCCCACTCTTAACACATTAGCAATAAGCACTTTCTCATAAAAGTTTGCATATCCGGGTGAGCAGTAGATCGACTCATAACTTGTGCCGTTTGTGGTTACTGGTTATGAAAATAATCATACGAAAGAATGTGGTCTTATAGTTACGTCACGGAGTGTAATTTTGACCATGGAATAAAAAGTGGGCAAGGGAAAAGTCATTTTTTAAGGAGTTTGCAGTCTTCTCAATTCACAAACGTTACTGACTCAATGAGACAAATAATGACATCGGACAATCCAAAAGATCCAGATCCTTTCAAAAAATATGTTGCTGGTCTCTTGGTTCACATACACTTGCTAAATGTGTCACTTGTGCGTAGTTGCATCAGTGCGGCTGATCAACTAAGAAACCGGATGCATGTCAGTGGAAGAGTAAACGCCAAATCTGCTAAATACATCAGTTAGAGATGCAAATGTGGATGTGAAATATGCTAAAATATGGTAAACCAGCACCGTCTGCAACCATGGTTAAAATAGTACATTTCGAATTAAGGTCTCAAAATGGATTACTTAACCGATAAAAGATATGATCACACAGGCGGACGTTTGGGTTATTACTCATGTCTTAGTTACAGTGCAACAGCAAGTTGATGCCTCAAATAGAATTCATCTGAACTAACAAAAACGCAAGGTCAGATCGTCCGTTCGGTGGGGGAAATCCTTGCCTCCAACAGGGTTTTTAGTGTTGGTTAACAGGACAGTCAGAGTGGTTTGATAATAGACATTAGTGTGCTAGACACATCTTAGTCAGCCACATATTTCAACTCAGCAGTCAAATTAATCCCATAGCTAAGGCCGACAGACTGGCTGAGCTGGCAAATAAACATCTGCTACTGAATAGCTGCAAACACCTGTAGACTGGTGTCAGGACAATATGGCGTCAACAACTTTTGTACAGCCAAACGACGTGGCCGATAGCGATGTGCCGCCAAAAATGACGAAGCCAAGCTTGACTTTGGCGCTGCTCCTAGTCGTGGACAGGTCTCGGATAAAATTCATACATCCTTCATCCCGACAATCGTTTAGACAGCCATGAGGCCAGTCATCCGAAATGGTTTGGGCGGTAACTTCGCAAATGAGATTTGCTCGTTCCATTGTGGAATTCACTTAACTTGTAAACGGTGAAGAACGATGATAACCTACTTAGCATAAAAGTATGATCATTTCAAGCTAAGTGCCGAAAAATTACTTCATCTACTTTCTATACAACTCTGCATGCTTCAAAAATTAATCAGTCAAATAAATGGCTTAGGTACAAGAGAACTTAAATTAAGCCGGGACAGCAACTCTATGCACTGCCTGGCCCGGAGTCAGCTGCTCTTACTTATGGTCATGTATACCATATTACTACAGACCCTTCAGCCAGCAGAAATTCTAGTCCCTGCACTGAAAAGAATATACACTACTGACGAGTTTTAAGGGGAACAAAACTTGGGTATATGATTGACTGGAAGATACATGGGATTAGGACAAGTTCAATCAGCTGAGCAATCTCGTAGAAGTTAAAACATTACTCATAACATTCACATATGATTTGGATACCATGCTTCGGAAATCTGCCCGAATATGAGAACCACACCCTTGAGTAAGTGGCGTTCAATTTAAATGAACTGTATGCGCCGCTACTCATAAGTAACTTACATTTTAAATACGTAAAAATTGGAACCGACGTAATATTTTCTCATCTTTCCGCAGCACCTTGAAACAACCGTACCAAAACAGCCTTTCAAATTTTTCCAAAACGAACGACGGAAACGTCATCTTACCTGATACCGTCGTAACTGTACAAGATAAGCAATCGGTTAGCGAGGATACACCGCGGCAGATGGATTCCAACAGCATGTCGAGAAAGTCTTGCAGTTCTGGGAACAGCTCGCTTATGTTTGCTCAAAACCCGGTGTTTTCATCAGTCGACTCACCAGCACAATCAAACCAGTCCAACGAAAACGTGGTAAGTTTCATTTATACATCCAACCACCTATGGGACAATGAACAAGAGAAAGATTCTACAAACGGCCTAATTAAATAATTATTTAAAACACTGAGTTCCCTTGCTCCAGTTCACCAGTAACGATAGAAGACATACGTCGCGAGATGTTATCATTTCGTTTACTCTCTTCAGTCACGTACGTAAAACATTAGAATATACAGGATATGGGGATAGCAACAACAATAGAAACAATCAATGATTGGGTTTACAAGCAAACAAGGACTGTTAACAGTTCCAGGGTAGAAAGACTTGCAGTTGCGGCGACGTCTCCATCGGCAGAACAGATCGGTGCCTACGACAAAGAATGGCTGAACATATGTCTAAGTGGTTGGTGCACGCCATGACGCAACATGCAATGGCAACAAAGCGAGTGAGACGAAATCCGACCTTATCCATTGCAAAGTACATCATGTAAACAGGTCACGTTGTTGACCCCGCCAATTCATTTCAAGTGTTGTTGCCTAATCGGAATCCGAGGTTGCTTGCCTTCTCCTAGGCGATCTTAATCAGTACTTCCCGTCCGGTCCTGTGTGTGTAGAAACTGTTGGCTCAAGCAGTTTGTCTGTAATGGAACTGATAACAGTCCTCGTTTCACAGAAGACTAATCGTTGATTGTTCTTATTGTTACAAGTTGAAGATCACCCACAACTGATCGCAACTGTCTCATTCCTATAGACATTCTGGTCGGACCCTTTCGAACACCAGAAGCACTAGACTCCAGCTTCGCTCTCATTAGAGCTCGTCAGTAATGCAAATCCTCGCCACTGCCGGGACTAGAACCACGACCACACTGTTCATGAGACAACCACGTTTACCGCTGCGCCATTCACCTCACATTAGGCACGACCGAATTATCATATGTGAACGCTCAACCACTTTCGCTTGTGAGTAGTGATCAGATTGTCCGATCGTCTTGATAGGAGACACAGTTATTGTCTGTTAACTCTAGTCGATAACCCCGTGATTACGACTTCTTGAACAGGTCGAAATCTCCGATCTTATTAAACCTGATAGGCGATATTTTAGATTACTGATAAGTAGTCGGGGATTTGGATTATTTCGGTTTGAACATCGCTCACAGTTGATCGCTACTTTCACACTCCCTAATGTTGTTGCCATTCGCATGTCCTACATGTTCTAATGTTTAACGTTCTTGACTAAAGAGAGTAAACGAAATGTTAACATCTCGCGACGTATGTCTTCTATCGTTACGGGTAACTTGTGGTTGTTGAAGAACAGTTTTCACTAAACTCATCCAACTTTATGGGAATGGTTGCGATAGAACGTTTGATTAAGTAAATTTTTCATGTTCTTCACAAACCATGCAGGTTACCCAAACAATAACGGCTGTTAACCGTAAGTCTGTTTATTCACTGTGGATGAGTGAATATTCGGTTAGTTTTCGCCATTAACCTACAAAAAACATGATAAAGGATATTGAACGTTACACACACAACTGGTTCCCTTGGATCGGGTGATGCAGAGTACTTACCTATTGTTTCTTACCCAAATCTGGATTTATCCATCAGGCAACAATCAGAAGGCTAGCTCAAAGAAGCTCTCGTGATTTGCATTACATATATAAGTCAACGAAGAATCTGTGATAATTTCCAGCATAGGATTAAGTGTGAATCGAGAACAATTTTTGTAGTGGTCCATAGTATTTCGCTTTGCGTGCGGATTGTTCAGTACACTTTCCTATTGTCTCATAAAGTCTATTATACATATGGGTAGATGCAATTTTGGTATCTTCAAATAGTTGCATGTTTGATTTTATTTAGGTTTAAACATTAAAGTTTTAAAAAACCTTCAGTGATAGGTCGTGGAGACGACGAGTAACTAATCACCTCCATAATAATTGTTTCATTCTAATGGTTTGAATCATTAACGACAGACTAAACATCTTCTTGATGCTTAACTCAGTTAACTTCCAAGCACACACACTGCAAGCTGCTAGCTGTTATTTAGCAATCATCGTAACAGATCGGCTGGATATTGTCAGACTGCTAATTCCTACACCGCAGTAGCCAAAGCAACCGAGATGGAGTTAGCGACAGGACGTTGTCGCCAGCACACATTTCATGTTCCTTGATAAATTTTTCGGTTTAAAATAAAAAAAATAAGTATGGTAGGTCAATAGATCAAAACTGAAATTCCACCAAACCGATGAGACATATATGATTAGTATGATGCTGGTCTAAAAATCACATTTTACTAAATGGCTCATCTGTGAACAGTCGATCTACCTGACCATTACATAAATGACCCACAAAATAACTTTACCATAGTAACAAAATGAAGAATGAATGGTAGTGTTCATTGGATCGCATTATATGTGATTCATATGATCCTATTAGTGAGCTTTGGATTTTCCACCATCAGCACTTTTGAGTTACTTTGTTGCGTTTTCCTTTCAAAGATCTACGAATCAAACTCTCAAGAATCAATTGTCAACGTCCCAGATATTGGGTTACCATATTCACCAAACCAAACGGAATCGAGTACCGTAGACAATCCGTGCGATGTTGATGAACCAACAGATTCTCCTGTAACTAATTCGACCGGCAATTCTGATGACCCGTTTGCGTTGGAAACATCATGTAATGTGGTTACCTTGGAGATTCCTTCAATGCCAGATGGTCCCGTCTATCTAAGCGATGCTCATCCGCTCCCCGATGGCCCCTGTCAAACTCGAAGCAGTTATCAGATTTATGCCTCCAATGCTGATTTGGAACAGCCTATTCGGAAAGTTGTGAGGCCAGCATTTTGTCTATTCACTGCTCGAAAGAAACAACGCAGGAAACATTACCCACCCTACAGAGGGTCTGGAATATTGGCTTACCAATCCAACCGAAGACTAAGTTCCGGTCGTGAACTCAATTCTCTCATTCCCAATTCCGTTGCCACATTAACGCCAATTCGATATGCATTGCATCCTGTGTTGGGCAATGCCAATCAGTTACTCGGTCATTTATCACAGTTAAAAGCCTCAGAAGCCAAAAGCTGTGGAAACTTGAAAGATAATGACATCAAACAACAATTTTATTCATACGTCAGCACAGAATCAACCCTAAGCCCACTGAATCCAAATATCGATTTACCGGATGTTTACCTGAATGTAGGTCCTATATATATATATATATATATATATATATATATATATATATTGTACTGTTTACCCTTGTTCATCTTTGCCTATACAATAAGATTAATATCGTAAACTAGAGTAAAATACTTGATGTTTGTCTCACAGTCAGTTTCTGTGGAACCTGCTCGTTGTTTTATCGGATTTGGTGACGATCCGAAAGACTACTTATCATTTACCTCTCCACTCTACTTATCCCTCAACTGTTCTGCTATGTACATGATATCCGTGAACTAGCCAAACTTGACGCGGTCATTCACTATCGCATTAGAAGATGGTTATCATCAGCACACAGAAAAGATTTGTAGATGTTTTTTAGAACATTTATGAGGGATCAAACCAAGATTTTTGAACTGGGTTCCCAGTAGTTGACCTCTCGATCTCTAATCATGTCACGTGCGCTCACAATTCTGCAGCAAACGTGTTGATCTACTAGGTAATGAAGAAGGATTAGCGTCTTACAAAACAAAACTCTAGCCCACGTTCGTGAATTAGGTAACGTGGATTGTTGTAGAACTGATAGTCATAATGGCCAGACGGCCCGATAGCAAAGGTAGTCAAGAAAAAAGGTCAAATTAGTGCTCTTGAAAATTAGTGAAGGGAATGGTCCGCATCCTTGATTCGGCAGCTTGCCAGTATCTAATTTTGTCCCTATCCGCTGTTTAGAATGGTCTGGTCTCGATCCAACCGTGTCATGCGTGCCCTGATCCGATCACATCGAGCCGCGTCTAGCGGTTGAATTCAGTCAAGCTGAGTGAGGAGTTGGTGATCGTGCGTGTGTGCTTGAATCTGCGGAAGGGTTGTGGATTTGTGATTTCGTCTGAGTGCCTGTACAGGTAGGAACAGTGAACACTATGTAGACCGGACTCTAATAACTGCATTGCATGCGATTTGGCATGTCAACGGTTAAGAATTCTACGGTGTACCATGTATAGTCAGCCTCTTGTCTGACACAACTGGACCAACCGTCTGATAAATGAATATTCTCAATAAACGTTTACTATCCCAAACAAGTCGGGTGCAAGGTCTACTATTCCGCCGACGCATTTGCTTATAGTCATCACAAACATTCCCATCCATCAGCCAACAGACCAGCTTGTGTTTGCTAAGTAACGAAAACGCCACGAACAATCCATTTTGATTACTATATCAAAACCTTTGGTTGCATCAATTTTGCTTCAGTAACGATCATGCTAGCTGCCAAATGGTGACACCCTGTAGTCACCAGTGTATTTTCCGAATGGCCCGAATCAACCTTTAATCCTAATATTGACCTTGAATCATTCCGTAGGCTAATCGTGCGACCCAAGATGGAAATTTGGATAATCATTCCGCTGGGTCCAAAAGACTGCTAGCATCAGGGGTAGATATATTACTGAGACTGAAATACTGTACAGAAACAAACCAGTAGGAATTTGCACACAATAATTATCGTAGTCACTATCTCACTGACTAGTATTAAACAGAGCAGTTGTTTGAACTCCAGACATTCGTCTTCGTTTGTCATTGTGCTGGATCAGTAGCCATTTCGCCACCCTCTTATGATAATTATGTGAGTAATCCTCAGTTTACACATACAGACTACATATTACTCGACAACGATATGAGTTAAGTATTATGCGTGAACTTGAAATTTACACGACCGCGATATTTCCAAAAGTGCAATATCTGCCTGCACGGTCTTTTGGAAAACCAGTCTGCAGAATTTGCAGACAGCGTACAGATATTCAGGACGGTCCGTTAGCCGGCGAACAATATAGTCAGTTTCATACAAAGTTATGTGCAGCGTACACCGAAATTACTTATCGAAAAAACTACACAGAATGGATGATCTTATTACTGCTTATGGATGTGTATGTGCAAAATTATGCCGCCCAGTGTTGTAGTTTCAGCTGTGTTCAAGCCTTTGGCGGTTTCTGCGGCCTATTAGCAACATGCTGAGATTCACATGTACACTACTAGACAAAGGAGATGACCAGCGCTGTTTTCACCATTTGGCTAGTACAAACCATATGTGCAGACAGACGCAAATGGACGTAACAAACTACTCGGGCTTGATGTTAAGAAAGGCATGACCCGTATCTGTAACCGTTTTGCTGTACGTACACTCATTTTCCGCTAGCCATCATCTACAGAAGACATTCGATAAATACAAATTCTTTTTCCTGTAAATCGATTTTTTCCAAAAACTGCCGTATTTATCATAGCTTTGTTGAACTAAAAACCATAGCTCGATTACTGCACACAGTTGGACGAAATAATAAAACATTCATTGTTAAGGTACACTGGAACGGCGCGATTTTCTGTGCAACGCTTCAGCCGATCAAAAAATTGTCATTTCCAAATATTCGATCATAGTGGGGGACATTGTTAATGTCAAGATATCAGGCATCCAACATTTTTAGCGAAAACTATTAACAGTGATCTACAGAACTACTCTTTCCCTCCAAATGGCCAGATTACAGTCCATGTATTGACTGAATCACCATCAACTGGCATTGCGGGAATGTTCATGCGATCACTGGATCGCCCAATCTTGAGTATTTTCAAGTTTGCTCTTTTCATGAAGAAATCCTGATTCGTCAATCTGCTTTCAGCACTGCAAGAAACCCTTGGTTGTCACTGTGTCTAGTTCAAGGAAATTATGTTGAATCAATAAAATTAACTACTAGATGAATGAGTATCAATTAGCGAGGGTGGTGCAAATAACCGATACCCAGAAGTAAGTCACAATAACAACCATATATATATATACACCAGTATATATGTGTATCGGTATAAACATGTATATTGGTATATAGGTATATCATTCATTACTGAAAACACTACCCTTGTTAAATACTACTAATATGTATGCACACTTGATGAAAGTTTTGTAGCGTTGCACGTATGTAATGCAAGTTTGAGTCGACAGAGAATGGGCGTGTACATGTGATCTAGTTTATTGTAGTCTACTGGGAAATGTCCCACATAAGCCACAGGCTATCTGATCTTAGTACTGTGGATTTACACCACATACAAAGTATACGAATTTAGTCAAAAATGGTGCAGCACATGGCACTTATGATTAACTGTGACCACTGGCTTCCTTTGACTTCCGTTACCGTGATAAACTGATCCGCACACAGATATCGTCAACCGTGTGTAAATTTGTGGTTTTGCACATATTTTAAATAGTTGTGTGTTATTGCATATTTTTATTATGTAAAACATTAAGAAAGACTTGGGGTCGGCTGTTTTTCTGCAGGTATCATTCTGTTGTAAACTTGACAAGATATTCAGGCAGATCAAATCGATTCTATCTCAAAACGTAAACGCCCACTGAGCATTGCGAAAGATGTGGATAAATCTCTAACCCCCTAACATGAGGCACCTGATGTCCAGCTAATAAGTGAAGAACACGAGTGACCTTATTATGAACCATTCTTGTGTTTTCATTTAGCCTCCCTCACTCAGCAGTCTTCAGTCGGCGCGTGGAAGCTTAGTGATTGCAAACATTCATGGATATCCGAATCAGTCAACTGACGCCAGCAGGCTTCCAAATTCGTGTTCATTCATATCAGTGCGTGACGAACAAACCAGCTCAGTCACCCAATCATACAGAAATCCGCGTTTAGGATTGTCTTCAAATTTAGTGTGCGATTCCTCCATTCGGAGCACTTATGGATCAAGCGAGAATTTGGTCGATGTGTCAGCCGTTAACTACAATTCGGAAAGAAGCAGTTCGCACGGACGAAGCGAATTTCAACAAGGTGGAGTAAACGTGGAATCCAGAATGCAGTCCCCATGCCGGTGCTTGCCATTTTCGCAGGCTCGAGACGATCCACCACAAAATCGTTTGTCTGTCAAGGAGAAATTCACGTACAGCAAAGGTTTCGGAACACTCAAGCGAGCTATCAGTTTAACCATCCGTCCAAAAGGTCCGAAATCTTTAGGTGCCGAACTTCAGTCGATTATGGACAAACATTATGAGATGACGGGGATAAGAATGTTGACCTCGGGTCATGCTCACACGAGTCAGTCAACGTGGAAGACCCGTCATGACAGCACAGATGTCTCAGCACACGCAAAGGCCCCGCTTCCCAAATTGGGGGTACGTGGTAAAGTATTTCCTATCCTTTGATTTCTCATAACACGCTTATTTTGCAGCTCTTGTGTTAAAACAATCATCTTCTTCCAAACAGTTAGACACAAAACGGCGCAGGAACACAATCTAGACAGTGGGGGTGAATGACTGATCCGGGCTACAGATCCGGATACAGAGGGGTTTCCTCACATTCTCGAGATGAAAACGCTTCAAAGTAAACCAGTCTAGGATTGCAGTTCATCAGTTTGGTTGATGGGTTAGTAAGTACCCGTGCTTACTGCAATGTGAACCCACAGGCACATTCTAGCGATGAGTCAGACTGAAATGAACATCTACCCGACAGTTTTGCAGGCCCACAACTGTGATGACTGGAAATTGCATTGCGTTCATAGCAGCTTTCAGCCTTCAAGACAGTCTGTTGTTCGGTATTGTCGACCTATATAAAGTACTGAAGTAAAACTTAGTGCCACAACGTTCTCTATCACACAATTATTGGCCAACCGGAACAGCCATTTACGATTCTAAGTGAAGCGCATGTCTTGATATTCAAGGTCTGGGATATACGCAGAGAAGTGCAGATCACTCAGTCAATTTTTGGTTACTTGTACTGGTATACACAGTTAACTAAATGCACCGTACTGGGAGAAAAATTACTACAAAAACGCCGGGACTGTAATAACTCGTGTGGTATGGCCAGTCTGTTATATCCATTGCATTAGTTCGTGTAAACAAAATAACGTTTGGTGCCGGCTGTGATGTATTCAGTCAAGCTTATCTATAGTAATGGAAGTGACTACTGTGAAGTATAATTGTGCTATCTGATGAGGAGCAAACTATATTAGTTGACCACTAAAGTAAACTAACGGGGGTTTAGCAAACCTTCAGGTTATCCAATTGCACATCTCATCCAATCACACATTTATTAACCAAAAGAGGAAGTATGTTTCCGTTATTGTGGAAGTGATTGGTTGTTTGTGAACGAAATGTACTTTTGCGAAGGATGACAGCTGGGGTCATTGCACTTGTCATTTCGTTCCCTTATATGATCGACTCATACCGCAGAGAAGTAGTTGAAATAGTGAGAACATCGAACTGATAACAAAAGTCCCACATGGTTCATTGCTCACAGAATTTGTCTCCATAATTTAAGAAATGCTCTAAAGGTTTAAGTATACGAACAAATTTTCAACGGTTTTTCTGAGACACTTCCTACCGAAGCCGACAAAATGGTAGATGCAACACCGCTCAGTTCAAAACTACCATCAACTTCGAGGTCGTGCAACGTTTCGGTTAGGATTGAATATCAGTTGTTTAGAATGAAGCGGAACTTTTAAAGTTCACATTTTATGAGGCAGTTTCAGTAAAGGATGAATAGGCCAATTGGTAGGTTGCTGACCGTTCATGCTTTATCAAATTAAGTAGGTTTCCCGAACTGGTTTCTGAAACTGTCGTGAAATTCATCAGTCAAACTATTTTCTCTGTGATTAACTTAACCTGTGTTTAGGATTGTAGCTACACTGCAATCGATGTTGCATTGTATAGATCGGCAACTCGGTTGACAGTGGCGACGAACTACCGACTGGCCATCCACCGTGAACAAGTTGACTCAGTTTTGGAGAGGTAGTATGGTATGGATGTTGATGAGATGGATCTCAAAGGGACTGAAAATAGACATGATGAGTATGCAAGCGTATACATAACCGATCTGACAGATATGAAGGTTAACCATGGTCTTTCAGATATTACGGCTCGCAGAGTGTACTCATTGCCTTCGTGGGCTACGGTAGTGGATTCGTTTGCATCACAAATATGATTAACAGTTTTAGGTTTTGTACATTGTGACATCGCTTTAACAGCATGGTTCAGTGGCTTGAAGATTCGCCGCTTGGATCTGTTCGTCTTTTTTTATCTTAATGAATCCCCAGAACAAATTCGGTGTACTGACAGATTGTCGAGGCTTTGGTTAGTCTCACGTTGAACATCCTTGCATTTGATTGCAGCCTTCGCACTCAGATAAACCTTCCGAAAGAGGCTGACTGGAAAGTTCATTAAAATGTGGGGCCAGCAATCGAATGCGGGTGAAGTTCAACTTGACAGTCGACACAGTGGTGACCTGTGGTCGATTGTCGAAACATAGTTACTGACCGTTGAGTTGCCCATCATACTGACTCAACTGTGATCACGCCAGTGATGCTGGCTTCCGTTGCCAATTATTGTTACGGCAACCTGAATTTTAATACTTGAATGTAAATACAAAGACAAGTGAGCAGTGCTCACTAAAATTACAACCGTAGTAATGTGCAATATGCCCATCCAAAAATGTTAAGAACAAATGGTTATGTTATATTTATGTTCTTCCTTGAATTTTTGGTGGGGATTGACACTGAGTGCATACCATTCCTTGGTTAGCTTGGATCTATTTCTTATCTGTCGGTAATCCTTCGGACTCACTTAAACATACACCCACATTGGTTTTACTAAGATGAAACTAACTTACGGTTCACTACTGTAAAACATAATATGACCAACGACTTACGGAGTAATATTAGTCTCCCTATATTATAGCAGCTAAAACGGTTTGTTTCTGGCTTTTTTGCGTAATTACACGACCCCATTTTCGTGAATTTGTTCATCCTTCCATGGAAAATCGGTGATTTTATCCAAAATTTCGTCTTATTGTTTTTATGTTGTGCTGGAATAGAATCGTAGACGCAGCTGGAGTTTCGGCAAAGACGACAATAACGCGCCCTTAAGACCCGCAAGGAGTATGATGAAATCCGCCATCAGTGCCATTCATCTGGACTGTTTACAACCGGATCGTGATCAAAACAGCAGCAAAGATTCGCAAGACGGCAAATCCGTGCTGTCCTCTCTAACTGGCATCACATTACCCTGCATAGCTCCTCTACGACCATGGCTTTACTCTGAAGGCGCTAATTCTTCAGGATGGAAGACCTCATCGTTGGGAAAATCATACCTTGATACGCATGCTGGGGATGTGCCAGATTCTGCCAGGCAATTACGTCGTGCAACAAGTTCGCTGCAGGTTAACAAGCAACAGCCAGTCAAACGAACTTCAACAGATTTTGGTCATTGTTTAATGGGAGTACCTAAAATGGGTATGAGAACTGCAAAAAGCAGCAGTAATCTGCAAAACTTATTTCATTAGTAACATACAGTCCAGAAATATCTGCACTCTTTCGGGATGGTGCTCACTGTTGTACTATTTATAACATTCAATGATAAACTATAATGTTGATCAATTTGTCTGTTCCTCGGATCACTCAGTTTGCTAATGGAAAAGCTTTTCGTAATTTGTACTGTGTACAATCCATCTGTGTCAGAAAATTGGTTATCCCAACATGATAGTTGGAGAGTCGCTTGTTCACGCGGATAGTTTACAATTTGGTGTGATCATCTGGCACAACTTAGACTTCATGGCTTCGTAACACAGCTGGCAGAACTGTTGATACATCTAGGCATGCTGTTCCTATCGCCGGCTCAAAGCCAACCGAAGCCCACACTTTTCACATTTGGGTCTCATCTAAATTATGAAATCGGCCACGCTATTGGTGTTATTTTAGATTGTAAATCCTACAAATCAGAAAACTAGCTGGATAAAAGATACGGTATAAGTTACCTCGCAAGATCAGTCTGCCGCGCCGTGTCTAGTACGTCGTGCAACGGAGCATACGGTATTGACAAAATAATGGACAGACTGGTTTCCATTACTTGTTTCTGATAGATCAGACATGTTCAGGGAGGGTTAGAATTGTGAGCCAAACTAGCTAAGACTATGGCGTTCACGTTTGACTCGATTTGGTGATCTTTACTTAACGTTATCTCTATATTAGTTGCTTATCACCTTAGTTTACATGCCACTCACAGCACTGTCACACTAAGCACCATATTCTGAGCGACCAATGCTGTTTGAGAAAATGGTGAACACTATATGAATTTTTGCTGAAGAGGGAAATAGTCGTCAATGTTGACCAGATCAAACCTAACCAGGTTTGACATATCTACTGTTTTGGGAGTGAAATATTATCAGTAAACCAAACTACCGTTTGGTTACAAATTGTTCTGAAATTATGAAGTCTCAATCGGTTACAAGCATAGTCCAACTAATGGCATGCGCCTAACGACCTCGTGTTCAACAAATGTTTTTGTATTCTTTTATATAACGATATTGATCTGGTTCAGTCATGGAGAAGTTTGACACACCAGTGTTGTTACAGGTTCTGCAGTACTTTTACATCTGTCAGTATGCTTTTGAAGCATCATTCTCAGGAGTGCAACATCGCTCGCAATTCCGTACAACAGTAAGCTATTCAGACGTGATACGGAAAAGAGTGGGCCATCTCCAGTGCTCCCGAATATTATTACCTTTGACCACTTAATTGGAAAATTTGAGTAGTGAAGGTACTTGCAGTTAACCGCTGCAGCCCTAACCACACATGCCGCCATCAAGAAGACCGAATGAGAAATGGTGACTAAATGAACGTCCCGCAGTCGTCATAAACGACATAGATTGTACAACCGACAACAACAACAACAACAACAACATATTCTTATCATAATGTTTTTTGATGCTCACCCTCAAACCCACACTCCAAGATCGATTTTGTTTTAGTTTGGACGTATCAGGTAGAAATAGTCAGAATGGGGATTGAACCAACTTCCTTTCGCGTTATGAGCCTACGATCCTATCTCTTCGATCAGCAGTTCCATGAGCATCGGTTGTGATGAGGGAATTTGTATGTATTTGTATCATTACTGACTTTCCCACGCGTCCATCTCGGATTGTCAGTTTGCATTGGATACGGTCACAAGGGTGCGAATTCGAGGTGATCGCGGTTCTTGATGTTTACTCTCGAACAGCGATGGGTTGATATTTCGAACCCCGTTCAGACTATCTCTACCTGACGAGTCTAGACAAAGACGAAAACGGTTATGGAGTATCGGTTTGATGATGAGCATCAGGAACACTTATCAATTTACTTTCTAGCCCATGCGACCGTATTCATTGCGAACTACCAATCCAAGATGGTCTGTGTCCATCCACATAAACGCGGTGGAACGCAAACTATGACTCAGTTACATCGTTTCGCTCATTCTGCGTGAGTGGATACCCATCCGGCGTACGGAAATAAAACTGTGACAAGTTCTACATAGGCGACTAGTTCGTACGGCTTGAACATTGCAACTTTTTGTCAAAAGCTTAGTGATTTAACGACGAAACACAA
The DNA here is from genome assembly GCA_013368495.1 of Paragonimus heterotremus. Lineage (NCBI taxonomy): Eukaryota > Metazoa > Platyhelminthes > Trematoda > Plagiorchiida > Troglotrematidae > Paragonimus > Paragonimus heterotremus. The sequence continues at coordinate 22,369 of LUCH01004189.1, read as the reverse complement.
CCTCATAAACAGATCATAAACAGGCAGCATAGACGTTCGCTTGGCACCTATCAACTTAGTTTACATGACGTGGTTTGTATCCTTTAAGTGACATGACGTGACAAGTCATGGCATCGGGGACTGTCACGTCATGAATAGAGTAGGCGTTACAATAATCTGCCCTAGAGAAAAACTTGGGGAATGTTTATCCTCATTTCCCATTGAAAAGAATCATCTGTTCGAACTTACGGTTAAGTTAAGGATAAAAAGGTTGGTTATGTGTAGAAGTCAAACGCAGTGAAAAGTAACAGACGAAGTGTAAGGCCGCACGGGTGCATAGAAGTGTGCCTATGGAGATCTAGTTGAACACGTAGAAATGCATTAAACAAGATCCAAATAAAACATTTCCGTTAAATCAAATAGAATTTCAGTTGAAAAGTCTTCTCACATTGCAGAGATGCACAACCATGAAGGTAACAAACACTTCATCAGAAATTCTCCTGTCATGCAACAGGTGTTTTAAAAAAAACTAGAAGTGAATGTGAACTTCACTAGAATTCCACGAAAGCAATGAATGAATAGTACATTCAGTATGAACACACGTATTACAAACTGGACTGACTAAGTGGTGAGAGATGATGAGTACGCTGAGTATAGGACGACAACTTTTTAACAACAGTTCAAGCACAATTAACGTGAACATTGTACCGTTAAGTAGAGCAACCCCCCGAAACAACTAACAGCCGACGGAGGGACTCGCTAATTGACTTAAAGGATGGGCAGTCAACAGGAAGTTACTACGACATTGCATATTCAATGATACTAGTGAAATGAATATGAACGATCACACTGTACTACTCGTCGGTAGAAAAGGCAGAGATACGCGCTCGAGTATCAGCCGAATAAAAATATCATAGAGGACACTAAAGTACACTGTGACAGGAAAATTGTGTCTGTCGTACATGAACTTAGCATTGGCAACCACGGAGTCCCTGGACAAGTGTTTTGTGCAAATGAGTGCTACTGTTTGTGATGGTTTCGAAACACATACCTTATACGCTGATTTTCCGAATAAGCAATCCTTGCGCCATTCACTTTTTTGGTGTACAACACTAGGTGAAGTCATAATGTAGCGAAAAGGCGTCCAACGAAGCACAATCTTTATTGTCCGACTCGCT